>CAUYRT010062093.1:0-11525 GCA_963574885.1 Lepilemur ruficaudatus | reverse complement strand
ATGAGAAGATATCACCAAAACCCAAGAAAAACAATACTCAATAGACACAGGCCAATAGGGGATCTAGGTAATAGGGATATCACTAAAAGAAACAAACAAAGAGAATGAAGCAGATGCATAATTTGAATAGATAATAGCTAGGAATTTCCCAAGATGTGTGTGCAAACATGCATGTGCACACACATACACACACCAACCACTAAGCCATAGATTAAAAAAACACTGTACACCCTAAGCCAAATAAATACATAGAAAAATCACATCTAGGCATATCATTGTGCAGCTGTTGAAAGGAATAAACAAAGAGATAAATTTTAAAGGTAAGAGAGAAAAATAAAAGCAGACTACCTTCAAAGGTAATTATTTTGACAGCTTACTTTTCAACAAAAAAATGAAATATATACCATAATTTTCTTCAAAATACTGATAGAAAATAACTGCCAACTTAGAATTCTATACTCAGTAAAAGTATCCTTCAAAAATAAAGGCCAATTAAAGACATTTCCAATGAACAAAAACAGAATTTGTTACCAGCAAACTCACACTTAAAGAAATACTCAAGGGTGTTCTTCAGTTAGAAGAACAATGATTCTGCAGGGAAAAAAAGGACAGGATGGAATAAAAAAGTAATGAAAAGGATAAATATGTGGGCTAATTTAGATGAATATTGACCCTGAAACAATGATTGGCTTTGTCAACTATATACAGAATTAAAACACATGACACCAATGCCATGCAAGTCAAGAGAATAAATGGAATTAATGTTAAAACTCCCCCCTTTGTCCACAAGTGGTGTACTAATTTATATTAGCCTTTAATAAGTAAAGTTTGCATATAGTATTAATATCTGATATAGTAAATTTTAAGGCAAAAATCATTACTAGAGGGAAAAAGAGGCATTTCATAAAGATAAAGTTTCAATTGACCAAGAAAATATCACAATTCTAAGTGTGAATGTATGTAAAAATCAGACTCAATATATGTAAAGCAAAAATCAGTAGCTTTAAAGGAGACAAATTCACAATTATTCTGTAAAATTATAACACTTCTTTCAGTATCTGATAGAATAAAAGTCAAAAAAGTCTACTAGCATATAGAGGATTTGAGAAACACAATTTAATAAGATTAATTTGTAGAGATTGGGAGGGGATAGGAGTACTCTTCCAAATGTTTAACTATGCTTATCTTCTAAGAACTCAAACTAAAATGCAAGACAATTGTGTCTTATGGTAATTTAGCATGTAATGAATATGTACAGAATGTACTACTGAAATTGGAAGCAAAGAATTATAGGCTTTGAAACCTGTTTTCTTAAATTTTTTCCCCTTTTCAAATAGGAATCAATAAAAAAGAAAAAAAAGTCCAGGTTTCTGTGGATGAAGCTGAGGACCCAAAACACTGTTATTTAGATCTGGGATCCTGTGGCTAAGTTTCATGATCTTAGGGCCAGTTCTTACGTGACGAGTAGTTATGGGACTGCTGCATACATCATTAATCACTTTTGGGATACAAGCTGGGAGCAATTTCAGACCTCTTAGGTACCTGCTGCAACAGCATATAACCAATACATTTATTGATAACCAATAAATACTATAAACAATACATAAGGTGACTTTCCAATGAAAAGGAAAAAAGAGTCCTTTGTACCTCCAGCGTTAATTTTCACAAAAACTTCTGGTTTCTTTACATTATATATCAGATTTTCCTACCTTTTCCCTTGCTTTCAGTGTCATCAGGGTGCTTAGAAAATGTACAATTTTCTCAATACTCTACTCATTATGAAATTATTTTGGTCAACATTGAACAGTTTTGCTACCCAGGGCATGAAAAACCCGACAACTCTAAATTTATATAGCTGCTTACCCAAAAAGTGAAACAAGAAAGACTACAAGTCATCTTCTTGCACAATTACTATTATTTGCAGGGGCTTAACTACCCCAGTATCTGCCGAGTAACCAAGCATGACCCCTAAACATTGCTTAAACACTTTCATCAAAGTATCTCATATATGTGTGTGTGTGTGTGTGTGTATAACCGGACATTAGCTATGTGATCCAGATAACTCTTAGTTCTGACTAGATAGAAGAAAGTTGGCCTTGGTCACCTTCCCCACACCATAACTGTGGCATTGGGCACTCTACTTCTCCAGTGTCCGATTTCTGATGTATACCAGGTTGTGGCTTCCAGTTTAAGCTTTTCCCAAAGTCACTGCATTTAAAGGGTTTCTGTTTAGTGTGAACTTTCTCATGTTTAATAAGATTTGATCTGATGGTGAAGGCCTTTCCACACTCAACACATATGTATGGTTTCTCTCCTGTGTGAATTCGATGATGCTCATGGAGTTGTGACTTCTTAATGAAAGACTTCCCACAGTCACTGCATTCATAGGGTTTTTCTCCAGTATGAATTCTTCTGTGTCTATTTAAGTGTGACTTCTGGATGAAGGATTTCCCACATTCAGTACAGATATAAGGCTTCTCTCCTGTATGAATTCTCTGATGCATAATTAGTGTTGATTTTCTTGCAAAGGCTTTTCCACATTCACTGCACTCATAATGCCTTTCTCCAGTATGGGATTGCTGATGTATATGGAGGCCTGACTTCCGAGTGAAGGCTTTTCCACAGTCACTGCATTTATAGGGTTTCTCTCCAGTGTGAATTTTCTGGTGTGTAAAGAGATTTGATCTGTCAGTGAAAGCCTTTCCACATTCAGCACATCTATAGGGTTTCTCTCCTGTGTGAATTTGCTGATGTACATGGAGTTGTGATTTCTTAGTGAAGGATTTCCCACAATCACTGCATTCATAGGGTTTCTCTCCGGTATGAATTCTCTCATGTGTAATAAAATGTGATTTGTGGAAGAAGGCCTTCCCACATTCAGTGCAAACATAGGGCTTTTCCCCTCTATGAATTCTCTGGTGCATACTTAGTGTTGACTTCTGAATGAATGCTTTCCCACATTCACTACATTCATAATGTCTCTCTCCAGTATGACATTTCTGATGTATCCTGAGCCGTGACTTCCAGATGAATGATTTTCCACAGTCGTTGCATTTATAGGGTTTCTCTCCAGTATGAATTTTCTGGTGCTTAATGAGATTTGACCTGTCAGTAAAGGCCTTCCCACATTCAGTACACACATAGGGTCTTTCTCCAGTATGAATTTTCTGGTGTATAATGAGATTTGTCTTGTGAGTGAAGACTTTCCCACATTCTGAACATATAAAAGGATTCTCTCCTGTGTGAATTCGCTGATGCACATGGAGTTGTGACTTTTTAATAAAGGATTTCCCACAGTCACTGCATTCATAGGGTTTCTCTCCAGTATGAATTCTTTCATGTGTAATAAAATGTGACTTCCGGATAAAGGCCTTCCCACATTCAGTACATACATAGGGTTTTTCTCCTGTATGAATTTTCTGATGCATACTTAGTGTTGATTTTCTTGTGAAGGCTTTTCCACATTCAGTGCATTCAAAGTGTTTCCCTCCAGTATGTTTTTTATGTATACTGAAGTCTGAATTTTGAGAGAAGTTTTTCCCACATTCACTGTGTTCATAAGATTTTCCTCTAGTATGAATTCTCTGGCATCTGGACAGATCTGACTTCTGGATAAAGGCTCTTTCATATTCATTGTATTTACAGTAATTCTCCTCATTGTGAGTTTTCTGATGGTTTGACTTGAGGGGAAAATCCTTCCCATATTCAGTGAATAAACAGGGTTTCCCCCTTGCATAAACCCTCTGATGTGCAGCAAGTTGGGGCTTCTGAGTGAAGACTGCCTCACATTTGCTGCATTCACACTGTTTTTCTTCAGTGCAAATACTCTGCTGTGCAAAAAGGTGTGACTTCTTGGAGAAAGCTTTTACACAGTCAGAAAACAAACAGAGATTCTCCTCAATATGAACTTTCTGATGTTGAATAAGAGCTTGCTTATGACTCAGAAATTTCCTACATTGATTATATTCACAAGTGTTCACTTCTGTATGAGAATTCATATCAGTAAAAATATCACCATATCTGACCATCTCATCAAGACTTTCTGTTGCATTGTTCCTATTATAATTATATAAGCTTACAACAGGCTCCAAGTTCTTTCCAAATGAGTCATCATTACGGAGTCTTTTTCTTGAAGGAACAAGGTGTGTGTTTACATGAACTATTTTTCCAATGTCCTTATATTTACAGCCCTTCTCATTAGCTACTGTTTCCTTGTTGATGAAGGCAACATGACTTAAAGGTGTGTTCTGGTTTTCCTCATATCCTCTTGTCTGTTTATTATCTTTCAACAATTCTTCTAAAATGGAATATGGGTCTTCTCTTGTGAGGAGATTAATTCTCTCAGACTGGAAAGACACTTCTTCAGACACTCCTTGTTGTGAAAGTTCAAAACCAATATCCCCATCTAAAAAGAAAAGAGAAAACTGACATAAAGATCAGTCAACAAGAAACAGGATTGATAAAAGAGTTGATTCAGGGCAAACACTAAGAAATGGGAGAGGCAGTATATAAATATAACAAATATACATAAACATGTAAAACATACATAAACATATAGGCTTAATAATCTATTAATATATAATATACAATCAATAATATATAGTAATATAACTAATACTTACATTACATTTACCATGCGATAAAGATTAGCATTTAGATGTGCTGTTGTAAGTTCTATATTAATTCATATAAACTTTATCACAATCCTTTGCTATTATTATTGTCCCTATTTTACAGACGAGGAAACTGAGCTGCAGGAGAGTTTAGCAATTTGCCCAAATCAAATGTTTAGTAATTAGGGAAAGAAGAGATTCCAACCCAAGCAAATGTGGTGGATCTATATCATGAAGCAAGGTGTCAAAAGAACAGTGACAAATGGCTTAAAAGAAGTATTTCTGAATCTAGATTCTTATTATCTTTCATCTGTAAAACCTTACTAATCTGCCTGCTTTCTCTTTTCCCTATTATCCACTGTGCCCTAAATACCAATTATTTATGTTTATAGTAAAACTATTATAGCCTCAGTCATCTTGACTTGGCCAAATAATAAAATGGATTTGATTCAATTTTTTCCCCTGGTTTGGGTACAGGGATACATACATCTAACAGGAAACATAACAGGAGAAAGGACCAGTCATCTGAGGCAGAGACTGAAAGTTGTCCATCAAAATCTGTGCCCTTCCTTCAAAATATGAAGCTTGTAGTCAAGCACATGGCTGCCTGAGGACATTAGGTTTGTGCAGCCTCATTTATCACTAGGTGGGACCAAGTAAGTCAGTTCTCACAAATCAAATGAAAGTAAAAATCACATTTGTTGTGACAAGACCAATGTCTTAAGGAAGTGGATATATCTCTGACTAGCCTCTTCTCTTTCCACCAGTTCTTTCCAACTGTGTAGCACTCAGCTCTATGTAGCTGGCAAAGCCCTAGGGCAGGGGTCAGAAAATTATAGCCCTCGGGTCAAATCCAGGCCTCTACCCAAAAGCTAAGAATGGATTTTACATTTTTAAATGGTCAAAAAAAAATCAAAATCAAAATAATAATACTTTATGATATGTAAAAATTAGATGAAATTCAAATTTCAGCATCCCTTAAGTTTTTATTGGAACATAGCCACACCCATTCATTGATATATTGTCTATAGCTGCTTTGGGGCTACAGTAGCAAAAATGAGTAGTTATGACAGCAACTATACAGCCCACAAAGTCTAAAATATTTACTTTTGGGCCTTTACAGAAAATATTTGCCAACCCTTAACCTAGAGGACGGTGATGCAATGACTTTCTATAAACTTTGTCCCTGAAGGGCCATTGGAAACAGAGTTGCCTGGCAGACCTGGACCATTCACTCATTTTGGAACTGTTATGTGAGCAGTCAATGTTAATATTCTTTAAGTTGCTGTTTATTGGGGTCTCTTAGTTACAGGAGTTTGGTTTTACTTTAATATACCATTATTGCCCAGAATGGTAGTTACTAATATTCCAAATTCTGGAATAGTGTACAAAACATAGCAGATTATCAGTGAATATTTGTGTAAAAATTCAATTATACTATTATCTTAATAGAGGTCTTGAATATAGATACAGTCTGACTTCATATCCATTTAATTCTGTCTCTAGGGTCTTGTCATGTCTCCAAACATGCTCTTTAGCTGTAATATTACTTTTACTCACATATATTAATGGCTTTCATTAATCCTGAGGACATCTAATACTGAATTCTTAAACATGGACTTTTTTTTTTGCAACTTTTTACTTTCTTTAGCTTACAAACTCATTGCTACATCTGAAAACATTTGCATTCTAGCTATAAGGTTCAATGTGAGCATTTTGCTCCTGTTTTAAAAGTTTTGTTTTGTTTTTTTTTACATATAGTTCCCCTGTCACCACTGATTCAATGAGTACATTCAATAAAATGGAGTCATACTTCAGGCCAATAAAATGTGTGTATGCAAGCTATCTTTCCACTAGTTACTAAAGTCTATTTTATTACTGAATCCAAACATACAGTCTTTTCATTTTCCCCATTTAAACTTCCTTTTTCTGTTCCTCTGTTTCTATTCAAAACTCAATGTTCTTCATGGATCATTTAGGGTTTCCTGCTTTAAAAGAATCTCAAACCTTACCACAACTCTAGGGAGTTTCTCTTTTCTTTTAACTTTAAAACAAACAAATAGATATTCTGAACCATTTGTATTTATATTTAAATTGACATAGACGGGAGTATTAACAAATTCAAAATGCACAAAGTTTGAAATTTTTAAGTTCTCATACAGTTATCTTCTCTTTCCAATTACTATCTCCGGCCCTTTGAATTGCTCCTAGAAGAAAAATTTTAAAATCCTTCTGAAACAGAGCAAATCAACCTTCTCTGTCATAACATAAATTCAAGAATTTAATTTTACTAAATATTTTCTACAAAAATATTCTTTAAAAGTGCAAGGATAGGCTGGGTGTGGTGGCTCATGCCTGTAATCCCAGCACTTAGGGAGGCTGAGGTGGGAGGATCACTTGAGGCCAGGAGTTCAAGACAAACCTGGACAACATAGTGGAAACCCACCTCTACAAAAAATAAAAAAAATCAGCCAGGTGTGGTGGTATGTGCCTGTAGTCCCAGCTACCCGGGAGGCTGAGGCAGGAGGATCGCTTGAGCCTCAGACTTTGAGGCTGCAGCAAGCTATGATGATGCCATTGCACCCTAGCCTGGACAACAGAGTGAGACCTTGTCTGTATAAAATCAGAAAAGATTAGCATTTTCTTGATGGTACCATAAAAAAGAACATCTATAAATATATATAACTATTATGTAACCATAATAATTGTAACAATTTTTAAAAAAGAAAAGGTACAAGGGTAAAAGACTCAAATGTATAATTTAATGTAGTTTTCTCTGAATTTCTCTAAGTTGGAGAATTAAAAGGGAAAAGAAACAGGCTGTAATAGGTCCAATTTAAGGAGCAAGTGAAACCTAAGCACAAAGTATAAGTAAGTGTAGTATTTGAATACTACACTTAAGATCACAAAATAATCAAAGAGTCAGATGCAGTGGGAACATTAAAGAAAATGTTAAATGGAGTAGACATAGTTATAGAAACTACATAGGGAGAAATGTGAATTACAAAGATGAGACCATGTTCTTTCTTTAGCTTACAAATCCACTGAGAGAAGAATTTGTCTCCTACTACATACTGAGTAGTAACTTTAGTTTTGCTCCATATAGCTATGACAGGATAAATGTAGTGCACAATGTTTTAAGTAATAAAATCTACCAATAACATCTAAGATGAACTGTTAAAAAAATGTGATCGTCACATCCCAATAGGGTTAGAATAACCCAGGCATGAGAAAATATAGACATGGCTTTAGGTGATATCACTGGGAAGTAAGAAGAGGAAGGCATCTAAATGGTATTTCCTAAAAGTGAAAAATTAGCAGAAGAGCAGAATGAATTGTTAGAAGATGGATCAGAGAGAAAAGTCCACAATAGTATATGACAAAATTTTGAAAGGTGAGCCACCTGCTTTTAGCATGCTGCATTGTAACTTGTCTTCCTTCATACAAGCAGCCACTTGGTGATCCCTTACATGCATAAGGCATTGGGCTTTCCCCTGAGAGCTCTATACAATGGGGCCAATGCCTGGCTGAGACATATAACCAACAGCTGCAGAGTAGAAGTCGTTCCCATGAGCCAACCATGAGTCACAGCTTATACTGGAACTGAGACAGATAATTCAATCTGAGACATAGATAGGTCCAGGCTGAGATACATGGCCCAGGGTTATTTTAAGCAGAGTCCCAGTCCCTTACATCTGTCACTAAATATCAATTATAATTTCTTACATAGGTTGGATACAGATAGGACAGAGGCTAAGTGCATGCTCTCCAGTAGGCAGTAGAGCCAGTCAGGAAGAAGAGAAAGAACCCTAAGCGGGTGGTTGTCTGGACATCCTGCTCACTGCCCCAGCTGTAAGTCACCTGCGGAGGAGAAATGAATCCTATCCCAAACTTGGTTCAGATGTTAAGAATGATGATGGGACACACACAATAAGAGGGTATGAAAAGGCTTTTGGGGGAGAGAGCAGGGGCAGGGGTGTTTACGGCGGTTGAGGGTGGGGCTGGGCTGACTGTTCCCACATGTGGTTCAACCTCCCCTCAGAGCCAAGGGAGAGAACACTTGGGCTTTCTTATCAGTTTTTCCAAATGTGGGACAGAAGGGGAAGAGAGAAGGGTGGGGCTTAGAAGATACCAGCAGTCAAACATAAAAAATGAAGGATACAAGATAGCTATAAAAAATATGCTGTAATTAGAGAAATGAAAGTTAAAACAATAATTAGAAATTAAAACCCATTAGATTAGCCAAATTCTTAGAAATCTGGATAACACTAGGTATGGGCAGGGATGTGGGGAACTAATACCCTTGTGCAATGCACAAGGGATTGTCAAATGACATATCCAATCTAGAAAACAACGTGGTTATACTCAGTCATATTAAGTATTAGTATACCCAATGATAAAGCAATCCCACTAGTCTACCCCAAGGAATGTTCATTTCTTATAATAATAGTTTATGAAGAAATTTATTGCAGTACTGTTCATAGTAGCTGAAAAACTGGAAAAGTAAAGTGGTATGTATGCACACTGCAGAAAGCTGTGCAACAATCAGAAGCAATAGAATAGAAAAACACACTGCAACATGGACCAATCTGCAAAAAAAAGAAAGGGAAAAAAAAAACAAAAGTAAAGAAACTGAGTAGGATATATAAGACAGTACCATTTCTATAAATTAAGAATACCAAAAATCTGGACTTTACAAATAACACACAAATTCAAGGATAGATGGCAAACACGTCATATATATTAAAGCAGTTGCCTTTGGGAAGAATAAAAACATGTACGGAGAGTGGGAATTAAAAAGAATAAGTAAAATAAGAGGGGGGCCTTTAACACATTGATGACAATATCGACTATAAACTCAATCTTTGCACACGAGGTACAAAAACTTTTTGTAAAATATCAAAACAAATAAATATCTTTAGATAGAAAGATCAAGTCAGTGTTGTGCTGCACTAGGCAAATAGAAGACAATGTCAACCGGTACCCTCAGAGTCAACAGTTAGAGAAGAGGCATGGGGAGATTACGAAATAAGCCCATCTCTGGATGAGAATTCTGAAGCACTAAGGAAAAAGAGAGAAAATGAGAAGAAAACAGTAGGAGCCGAGTGTGACCCACAGTAATTTTTAAAGAAAGCAGATCTATAAGTATTTGAATGATTAAGAAAAGGATCTAAGAACTTGATGGAGGTTGAAAGAATAAAAATTCTTTATTTTTTCTTTATTAAGAAAAGAATTAAAAAAAGCAAGAAAGCAGGATCCTAGGTGATGTAGGGTAAGATATGATCCAAAGTACCAGCAATCGTAACATATGCCCTCCTAAAAAGTCAAACAAAGAACAAGGCACCGATATGGGAAGAAGCCCTAAGCAGGGACAGCATTTAGAGATCCCCAGGGCCATATCGACTCTATGCAAGCAGCTCTCAAAGTATAGAAATATTCCAGGAAAGTCATAGTAATGGCACCTCAGAGTTGCCAGCCTCTGCCAATGCGGCCGCAGCTGAGTCGTACTGTCTGGCGTGCTCTTGGTGCCCTGCTCACCTGAATAGCTCTGACAGGAGAGCCCACCATCCAACACACACGGCTCCTCTCCTTGCTCCAAGTTGAAGATAACTTCTGGTTTGGGAACTTGACATCCTATTAATGGGAAATGACAGAGGACTTGGTTTCACAGGCCATACACTAAAGCATTCCACTTGCTTTCTAGAAAAGTTCACTGGAAACAGAGGTATATTCACAACACCCAGAAGAGATTATTAAAAACATGGGACACAATATGGACAAAACCATTGCATACTTCAGATGTCCTGCAGTCTTCAGAAGTTCCACATACCTCAGAAAAACCACAGATTTCAGAAATTTCACTGAGAAACAAAACACGCTTGATTAGGTATAGACTGTTAGATACCCAGCAGAGCTGTGCTTACCCACTGAGACCAAGTTGAAATAGTTTTCCAGCATCACATCCCTGTATAGGCTTTTCTGAGCAAGGTCCAATTGCTGCCACTCCTCCCTGCTGAAGTCTATGGTTACATCCTTGAATGACACTGACCCCTGTAAAAATAAATTCCTATTCAATGTGAAGGATCAAGATTGTGGGATGGAAACAAGATATTTAGGACCTTATTTTTAATATGATACAATTTATTATATTATAAAGAGCTTCTACAACTCAACAACAATAAAAACAAATAACAAGTAAAAAATGGGCAAAGAGCTTCAATAGACATTTCTCCAAAGAAGACATACAGTCAATAAGCATGAGATGATGCTCAACATCACAAATCACTAGGGAATTGCAAACCAAAACTACAAGATAGCACCTCAAGCCCATCAAGATGGTAAACAAAATGTCTAAAATTGATTATAATGACGGTTGCACAACTTGGTAAATATACTAAAAATAAATGAAATTTATACTTTAAATGGATAAACTGATATATGAAGGTGAGGGCTCTATATAGGCACTGCCATTTCCACATGAGATGCAGTAGCTTGTGGCAGTCCAGTGCTTGTTTTAAGAATAACTATAATCACCAGAAGAAGTACTGAAATCATCTGCTTAGTCAATCATGTCCACATGATCAAGCTTCAGTAAAAACTCTGGACATCAAGGCACAGGGGAGTGCCCTCAGTTGGCAATGCTCCAAGCATACAGTCACACATTGCTGGGAGAAGTAAGTGCTGTCTACATGACTCCATTGGGAGAGGACCACTGGAAGCTCACGTCTGGAACTCTCCCTGACCTTGCACTAAGCACCTCTCTCCTTGGCTGATTTTAATTCACATCCTTTCATTGTAATAAACTGTAAACACGAACATAATGGCTTTTCCAAGTTCTATGAGTTCTAGTGAATTATTGAACCTGAGGATGGTCTTGGGGACGCCTGAGCTTGCAATTTGTATCATAAATCA
>CAUYRT010062091.1:0-15714 GCA_963574885.1 Lepilemur ruficaudatus | reverse complement strand
GAGTAGCTGGGACTACAGGCATGTGCCACCATGCCCGGCTAATTTTTTCTATATATTTTTAGTTGGCCAATTAATTTCTTTCTATTTATAGTAGAGACGAGGTCTCGCTCTTGGTCAGGCTGGTTTCGAACTCCTGACCTTGAGCAATCCGCCCGCCTTGGCCTCCCAGAGTGCTAGGATTACAGGCGTGAGCCACCGCGCCCGGCCTCTCTTTCTATTTTGATCACTATTTTTAAATTCTAAAATTTTCTTTTTTATGTCTTATATTTCTTTGCTGAGACTTTCTTTATTGTTTTTCTTTCCTTCTTTCTTTCTCTCCTCCCTCTCTTCCTCCCTTCCTTCCTTCTTTCTTCTTCTTTCCTTCCTTCCATCCTTCCTTCCTTCTTTCCTCCCTTCCTCCCTTCCTTCCTCTCTCTCTCTCTTTCTTTGTTTCTTTATTTTTCTTTCTCCTTCCTTCCTTCCTCCCTCTCTCCCTTCCTTTCTTCCTTCCTCCCTTCCTTTCTTTCTCCCTCTCTCCTTCCCTCCCTTCCCTTTCTTCATTTTCTTCCTTCTCTTTTTTTTTTTTTCTTTTCTTTCTTTTATTTCTTTCTGTCTCACTCTGTCACCAGGGCTAGAGTACAGTAGCGTGATCATAGCTCACTGTAATTTCAAACTTCTAGGCTCAAGCCATCCTCCTACCTCGGCCTGCTGAGTCACTAAGACTACAGGTGTGGTACACCATACTGGATAATTTTTAAATTTTTTTGTAGAGATGGAGTCACACTGTGTTGCTCAAGCTGGTCTCAAACTCCTGGCCTCAAATGATCCTCCCATCTTGGCCTCCCAGTCTGAAAACTTCCTGATACTGTCTGATTCCCTGAGCCACCCCTTTTGGTTCTGGCCAGAAAGCTGGGGCTTTTGAGTTACCCCCTTCTGCTGGGCACATCTGGGGATAGGCAGCCAGCAGCACAGAGAGAGAGAAAAGCTATGGTGTTCACTTCTGCCTCTGGGAACCACAGCTTGCTCCTCTGACTGGAGAGGAAGTTTTACCTCTCTCAGTGCTTTAAGTGATTGTCGAAGCCCACTGATAGCGCTGTTACGGCTGCAGCCTCCACTGGGCGATAGCCTGTGTACACAAGTATGGAGACAAGAGGGAAAAATAAGAAAAATGGATGATCTCTCCTATTCCCTCTGAGTGTTGGGAGTTCCCTTTCCTGTTCTCTGAGCCAAAACAATAGAGTTGTCCTGGAGCTTCCTTTGCGCCCTGGTACTCACTTCTGGTGTTTAGGATGCCTTGAGTCTAGGTTAGGGGATGTCAGAAGAAAAATGGGCAACTCACCACCAGACCAGTTCAGGGTACTTGAATTCTTTCCTACTTCCCCAGTCCACCTGCTGCCACAGACCTGGGGTCCTTCTCTGTCACCCAGGCTGGAGTGCAGTGGCACAATCCTAACCCACTGCAACCTTGAGCTCTTGAGCTCAAGAGATCCTCCTGCCTCGGCTTCCTGAGTAGCTTAGGACTATAGACATGCACCACCATGCTCAGCTATTTTTTTAAGAGACAGGGTCTCAATGTATTGCCCAGGCTTGTCTCAGGGCATCCTCCCGCCTTGGCCTCCTACAATGCTGGGATTACAGGCATGAATTACCACGCCTGGCCTCATATACTAGAATCTGTCCATTCTGTCCAGTTTTTATATTTGTATTCAGTAGGAGATGCAGGGTGGGGTGAAGTGTGCTTACTCCATCATAGTCTGAACTGGAAGTCAGTTTTTTAACCTTTATTTTTAATTTTGTAAAAGTCTGACTTTATTACAAATACACATCTTCACTGTAGAAAACTTGGAAAATAAAGGTAAAGGTATAATAAGGGAAGCTAAAATCTTCTATGAGCTCATAAGCTACAGCTTTTTTGGTGTTGATATATAATCCTTTTTAATTTCATATATGTATTTTTTCTTTCTTTCTTTTTGAGACGGAGTCTCATTTTGTTGCCCAGGCTAGAGTGCCATGGCATCAGCCTAGCTCACAGCAACCTCAAACTCCTGGGCTCAAGCAATCCCCTTGCCTCAGCCTCCCGAGTAGCTGGGACTACAGGCATATGCCACCATGCCTGGCTAGTTTACATATATATACACATACGTGTGTGTGTGTGTATTTTAGTTGTCCAGCTAATTTCTTTGTATTATTGGTAGAGACAGGGTCTTGCTCTTGCTCAGGCTGGTCTCGAACTCCTGAGCTCAAACGATCCACCCGCCTCGGCCTCGCAGAGTGCTAGGATTACAGGCCTGGCCTATTTTTTCAATTTTAACAATCAAAATTAGATAATACATCATGTTGTTAGTTGTTTTACCAGTAGTCTTAAGACCCAGATACTATTGACTTGATCTAATGTTTTTGCTAAATCTTCTCTTTTCCTGAATAGGTAGAAAATCTTTACCCTCAAGCTGGCTGGGTTGAAATTGATCCTGATGTTCTTTGGCTTCAGTTTGTTACTGTAATAAAAGAAGCTGTCAAAGGTAATTGGATTTATAAAAATAACAATAGTCTTTACGGTATATTTTGTTCATATTAAGAGTTTTTCTCAGACTTCTCTAGCTTTGGTTTTCCTAAGTTAGAATTATACATAAAATATTTTTTTTGGGGGGGGTCACAATTTCCCAGTATTTTTCAAGGGAAATTTGTGGTTTATGGTGAACAACTTTGTCAAGGAAAGGTAATAGCAATTATGTCTTCTGGTTTGTCTGTTTTCAGCTGTGATATAAGTGCTCACCCTCCTTTATTCTAGGTTATAGCTGGTGTTGATTTGATTTCCTATTGGGTACAAAATACCAGAGGGTTATAAACAAAGTTACCATATACAGTTCCTACTCTCATGAATTTACAACTGAGTTACCTTTATTGTAAAGTAAGGATTTTTTTGTATTTGCGTATGTATGTATTTATTTATTTATGTTTTCTGTTTGCCACTTGGTACAAAGTGTTCTCCTGGCCACAGTCATAGTCTAAAGTCTTAGTTCTTTAAAAACATTTTCAATACAGCCTTGTTTAAGAACATGGCGAAAAATGACTTGTAAATGTAAATCCTAAAAGTCTTTTGCTTCATTTTTTTGCTGGCTAAATTGCTTCTTATCTTTTTGTTTTCAAATATTTCAACACCTATTTAAAAAGTTGCAAGAATAGTACAGTGAACTCATGTATATCCTTCTTCTAGATTCCAGATATATTTTGCAATGTTTACTATTTTCCACAAACTTTTTTTTTTTTTTTTTTGAGACAGAGTCTAACTCTGTCACCCTGGGTAGAGTGCAGTGGTGTCATCTTAGGTCATAGCAACCTTAAACTCCAGGGCTCAAGCAGTCCTCCTGCCTCAGCCTCCTGAGTAGCTGGGACTACTGGGACACCCCACCATGCCCAGTTAATTTTTCTATTTTTAGTAGAGATGGGGTCTCGCTCTTGCTCAGGCTGGTCTCGAACTCCTGAGCTCAAGCAGTACTCCCACCTCAGTCTCCCAGTGTGCTAGGATTATAGGCATGAGCCACCGCGCTGGGCCTATTTTTTTTTTTTTTTCTGAACCATTTGAGGATTAGCTGTGATATAGCAACCTGTCACCCCTAAATATTGCAGCATTATCTCCAAAGAAAAGGAGTATTTTCCTCCATAACCACAATGCAGTTATCACACTCAGGAAATTTAGCATTAATACAGTACTAATTTCTAATGCTATGTCGTCAATATTCCCTCTCAGCAAAAAAAAGTAACCTCTTTTTTCAATCTAGAATCCAGCCAAAGATGAGGCATTGCATTTAGCCGTCAGTCTATTAGGCTTCTTTCATCTAGAGCATGTTCTTCATGACAACTGACAGTTTTCAAAAGTGAAACCCAGGCTGGGCGCGGTGGCTCACACCTGTAATCCTAGCACTCTGGGAGGCTGAGGCGGGAGGATCGTTCAAGGTCAGGAGTTCGAAACCAGCCTGAGCAAGAGTGAAACCCTGTCTCTACTAAAAATAGAAAGAAATTAATTAGCCAACTAAAAATATATAGAAAAACTTAGCTGGGTATGGTGGCACATGCCTGTAGTCCCAGCTACTTGGGAGGCTGAGGCAGAAAGATTGCTTGAGCCCAGGAATTTGAGGTTGCTCTGAGTTAGGCTGATGCCATGGCACTCTAGCCCAGGCAACACAGTGAGACTCTGTCTCAAAAAGAAAAAAAAAAAAGTAAAACCCAGTTCAGTAGATTGTCCCTCATTTTGGGGTTGTCTGAGTGTTTCCTCATGATTAGATTCAGGTTAAATATTTTTGGAAGGAATACTATAGTATATAGGGGGTGATATGTTTTCTTCAGTGCTTAAATTGAAGTTATCCCAGATTTTCCTAGTGGAATAAATTGATTTTAAAAGAATATCACAAAAAACACTCGAATTGCTATATTTGAAGGAAATTGGGCTAAAAAATCCAGGTTTTTATTTGTGTCCTGCGATCAGTTTGTATTGAAAATAAGATCTCAGCTTTAATAATTATACTGCTTTCCCTAGGGGTTTTCCTTTATTGCCATCAAGTAGCTTCTGTTATGATTGATCATTGCTTAAATTATGATCCATTGCTTTCTTATTATCAGGAAGAAATACAATCTGACTTACTTTGAGTAGTATTTGCTTTTTTCTAACACTTAAAGCAAAAAGGGCCATTTTGTTATTAGGATATGACCATTTTTACCTTTAAGTAAAAAAATACTACAGAATCAACTTAGTACTGCTGTATTTATTAGCTCCAGTTGCTTTATTTAGAATGTTAAACCCAGATATTTTTGTTAAAGGTTGTATTGAATACTTTCTTTTTCATGTTGTAGTATTATAAATGAGAACTTCACTAACTTTTAAACATGTGTTTTATCTGTGTTTAATTTTAGGGGCAGGAATACAGATGAATCAAATTGTTGGTCTTGGCATTTCAACACAGAGAGCTACTTTTATTACGTGGAACAAGTAAGCACATTGTGTGATAAGCACTCTACCGCTGGGCTCAGGCCACAGTGAATATGCTACTATGAATCCGGTTTGGGGAGTTTTGAATTTGTGAACTGAAAACAGTTTTGCTTGGTTAAATGATTAAAATGGACCTACTTTCTTGTTTATATGCCGTCTGCATGTCATCTGGGCCTGACTTATATAAAATAATAACAATAAAAAGACTGTTGCTGTCATTAAATTCTCCATTCTTTTCTTTTGGCTAAGTTAGCTTTTCAAATAAGCATTGATTGGAAATCTAAAAAATTAGCTTGTACCTAAAAAGAGTCAGGGGAACCTAACAAGTTTCAGAAACGTAATGCTATGCTTATGGTTTATATTTGCAGTTTCCTCCACATTTAATATTTGTCTACAGCATATGAGGCATATATAGATTAAACACAATTATAATGGCATAATAAATACCATATAGTAAACACTTGTGATACTCCCAAGTTACATCATCCTTACAACAAATCTATTATTTAGGTATCATTTCTGTTTTTACGGAGAAAGAAACTGAAGCTCAGAGAAATAAGTAAGTTGTTCAAGGTCGCTCAGTAAATAGAGCCAAGATTCCAAATTATCTTTTTGACTCCCAGGCATATGTTCTTTCCACTACCCCCAAATTGCCTTCAGCATGTGTTTCTGGCTTTCAAAAAGAACAATGCTGTAAAATGTGTCTTTGTTACTAAGCACTGGGCTCCAAAGGACATTTTGAGGTTAGAGAGTGGGAAAGAAAAGTGGGCAGAGGGAGTGGGGATGAGTCTGAGAAGTACAATCAGGGTGTATTCACAGGGACTTGGCTTCTAATTCAGTGTTAAGCTAGAGGACGAAGTTTGAATTTACCAATATTCCTTGATATTTGGGGTATATGATAGAAATTATAGAGAATATAAGGCAGAATGAATTGGGTGGTGGTGGGAGTAGGAAGAAGGGAAGATGATAAAGTGTTTGTTTTTGGACACATGAATGTGGCAATATCCCAGAAGTGGCTGGAACATTGGTCTAATTTAGACTGAGGCACAGCCTGTCTCCTTCAGATACATACTCTTTTTCAGGGCATGATGCATCTCAGATTGAGGCCTGCATCTGCAGTTTCCCTGTACCTACCCCCCCAGTGCCTTGGGTATGGCAAATCTTAAATAGTAATATATTTGTCTGATGAAGGAATGAATAAATGAAAGTTATCTGTGTAGATCAGGGTATCTAATCAATGGCACTCTTCACATTTTCGGCCAGATAATTCTTTCTCTTGTGGCATTATAGATGTTTAGCAGCATCCCTGGTCTCTACTCATGAGATGTCAGTAGCACCCCACCCTACTCCCCACAAATGTCTCCAGACCTTGCCTCATATCCTCTGGGGTCAAATTTACCCCCAACTGAGAACCAATGGTACTGAAGTCTTTAGAAATAGGTATGTTCTCTGGTAGAGATTATGTAGAGAGACGAGATACAAGCTGAAGATCTGGGCTATGGGTTTTTTTCTCTACAAATTTAAAGGGAGTCAGGCCAGCCTGGGCAACATAGCAAGACCCCATCTCTACAAAAAAATTAAAAAGATAGTCAGGCATGGTGGCACATGCCTGTAGTCCCAGCCACTAGAAAGGCTGAGGCAGGAGAATCATTTGAGCCCAGGAGTTCAATGCTGCAGTGAGCTGTGATGACACCGCTACACTCTAGCCTGGGCAACAGAGCAAGACCCCATCTCTACAAAAATAAATAAAATAAATAAAATAAAAATAAAGGGAGTCAAAGAGGAAAAAGCCAACAAAACAGGACCAAGGTAAATCTGGGAAGTGGATGGTGTGGAAGTGGAGGTAGGAGAGTGTTCTCAGGGTAGGAACTGATTGGATATGTCACATTTGATTGGATTTGGTGATTGGGTCGTTGGCCCCAGAGATTGATTTCATCAGGACCTGGCTACTGTATCATTCGTGACAAGAAAGTAAAAATATTAGGAAGCAAAGTTTCTGTGTGACATTAGGACCATACCTCATTTTTAGAAGGAATAGAAGTTAGATTCTAAGACAGTTCACTTCCCTTTCTGGTATTGCTTGTGGTGTACAGGGATAAGATTTCTTTCTCAAACGATTAACTGTGAGTTTACTTTCTTGGCTGCCCTTTTTTCTTTTTTGAAATGTTTTATCCTTTCATGAGTTTTGGAAGCATTCCTTGCTTGTAGAAACTGAAATACTGGGTATTTTTCGAAAAAACATGTAAGACTTTATGCTTCTTTTAATTTAAAATAACGGAGCCTTCTTTAGCTCATTGGGCCCCAGTTGAGCCACTTTGGTGTATGTATAGTGCTGGCCGATGCTACAACAAGCACCTGGAAAAACAGCTGGGCCACAACACAGGAGGCACAGCTCAGGGCCAGCCGGAAGTACTTCCTGTTCATTTGTGAGAGAAAAAGAGAAACAGACTGAACTCTGGGGAGCAATGTATTGTTCGTTCTAGTCCCAGCCTGCACCTCCTCCTCCCTGCAAGTTGTTTTTTCTCCCTTGTGTCCATGGTGCGTTTCTGTCACATCATTTTTCTTTAGTCAGGAAGGCTGAAACTTTGAACTTTCTTTTTGTTTTTCTCTCTGTCTTTGTCCCCACCTGTACCTCCGCTCCCAACAGACCAGGACCGGGAAACTCAGTTTTTATTAACTTTTCTCAACCCTTAAGTTTTCTTCATTATTCTTAGGTTAACGTTTTTCCAGTATATTTAATTGGTGGTGTGTTTGGCTTGCTTTCTAAAAGAACTCTAAATGACATCTCCATTTTGGTTCTTTTAAATTCCTTTTGTTCTAAAAAATCCTGAGCTGCTTTGTTTCTTAAGTTACTGTGTCTCTCAGGGAGACTTCTGCCAATTAACCTCAGATCAGGGTGTGTGCCAATAGCCACATAAGCTGTGAGTCACAGGAACCCAGGTTCACTCAGTAACTGAGAGCTCACAGCGAGTAATGTACTGTGCTGGTTGCTGAACCGAATACAAAGATGAGTAAGAATGCTAGCCCTCAGGGAATTTCCAGTCTCATTATACAAGTATGTAAATCGCTCTGTGTTCCCGTAGCACCAAGTATATTTTTTATTGTGGTACCGGTTACTTATGTTTGTGGTTCTTACCAATTACTTATGACAAAATATATTAAGAGCCACAGAAAGGTATAAATTATTAGAGGGGTTTAAGATAATTTATTCACAATATTATCATTTGTGCTTCTCCTTCATTTCTCCTTTTATTGTTGATAGACATAAAATAAACCCGAATCAATGCTAAGTTAATATTGGGATATATGCCACTACTTGAGATCAGCATTCTTTGAGATTAGATTGCCTTATACTGTGTTATGAATTAATGATGCCACTTTCCTCTTGTGATTTTCCCCCCCCTCTTTGCTCTTCAGTCACACTAGCCTTTCAGTCCCTTTAACACATCATGCTTCATCCTGCCATAGGACCTTTGAACGTATAACACATTTTGTCAGGATTGTTTACCCTCCTTATTCGTATTCATCCTTCAGAGCTCAATTCCATTGTCACTGCTCAAAAAGCCCTTTCTGAGCTCCAGATAGGCTCCCCGTTAAATACACTCATGACACCCTGTGTTTCTCCTTTGTAGGACTTATTCCTATTGTAAGTAAACAGTTGAATAATTGATAAGTTGTTTGAATTCCCTGGCAGAAAGTGTATATATATATATATATATTTTTTTGTTTTTGTTTTTGTTTTTCTTTTTTTTTTGAAACAGAGTCTCATTCTTTTGCCCTGGGTAGAGTGCAGTGGCGTCATCATAGCTCACTGCAACATCAAACTCCTGGGCTCAAGTGATCCTCCTGCCTGAACCTTCCAAGTAGCTGGGACTACAGGTGTGCACCACCACACCCAGCTAATTTTTCTATTTTTGTGTTAGAGATGGGCTCTCACTATGTTGCCCAGGCTAGTCTCGAGCTCCTGGTCTCAAGCAATCCTGTCACCTCGGCCTCCCAAAGTGCTAGGATTACAGGCGTGAGTCACCTCGCCCAGCCCAGAAAGTATATTTATATGGGCAAAGGTGCCATGCGTCTCTATTCGTAGCTGTGTCCCCAGCTCCTGGCACAAATAGCTTTATGAATATTTGCTGAAACCAACGGCACAAATAGCTTTATGAATATTTGCTGAAACCAACGATTGAAAATTAGATTTAGGCCGGGTGCAGTGGCTCACACCTGTAATCCTAGCACTGTGGGAGGCCGAGGCAGGTGGATCGTTTTAGCTCAGGAGTTCGAGACCAGCCTGAGCAAGAGTGAGACCCTGTTTCTACTAAAAATAGAAGAAAATTAGCTGGACAACTAAAAATGTATAGAAAAAAATTAGCTGGGCTTGGTGGCGCATGCCTGTAGTCCCAGCTACTTGGGAGGCTGAGGCAGGAGGATCACTTTACCCCAAGAGTTTGAGGTTGCTGTGAGCTAGGCTGACGCCATGGCACTTTAGTCTAGACACTCTAGACTCTGTCTCAAAAAAAAATTAGGAAATTAGATTTAAATGTGTAAATATGTGCTATTGTAGAATGGCTCCAAAGAATTATGTATCAATAGATTTCATTTTCATCAAACACAATCAAATTTGTGACAAGGGTACCAAGACTAGTCAATAGAGAAAGAATAACCTTTTCAACAAATGGTGCTGGAAAAACTAGATATTCATATGCAAAACCATATAGTTGGACCCTTATCTGACCTATATACAAAAAATGGATCCAAGGTCTAAATTTAAAAGCTGCAACTAAAAAACTCTTAGAAGAAAATGGGAAAATCTTCACAACTGTGGATTTGGCAGTGATTCCTCAAATGACGTAAAAAACACAGCCAAGGCGAGGCACAGTGGCTCACGTCTGTAATCCTAGCACTCTGGGAGGCTGAGGTGGGAGAATCACTTCAGGTCAGAGTTTGAGACCAGCCTGAGCAAGAACGAGAGCCTGTCTCTACAAAAAATAGAAAAATTAGCTGGGTGTGGTGACATGAGCCTGTAGTCCCACTTACTCGAGAGGCTGAGGCAGAAGGATCGCTTGAGCCCAGGAGTTTGAAGTTGTAGTGAGTTATGATGATGCTACTACACTCTAGCCTGGATGACAGAGCGAGACTTTGTCTCAAAAACAAAAAACAAGAAAACAAAAACAAAAAAACCACAGCCAACAAAAGAAAAACTGGATAAATTGGACTTCATGAAAATTTTAAACTTTTGTGGATCAAAGCACACTATATGTTTTCATCTATTTACGATGTCTGATTTTTCCTTAAGTTTCTTAACTGTTGGAACTCTCCAAAGTAGAAAAATTATGTTGTTTAATCATAAATAATATGAAATAAAACCATGTTAAAATTATTTTGACATAGTATGAAATTTGTGTTTTTGAAATGTCTGAAAAAATTACAGTCATTGATATCAAATCTCCAGTTAGACTTCTCAAAACCAAGTACAGCATGTAATATGGAAGGTATATGTCTTGGTATGTTTGGCTTATAATTTCATTTAAGTTTAGGACTAAAACAATAGGAGAATCACTTCTCTGATTAGTACTAATGATAATCATGACTGTTTAGATTTCGAAAGGAAAAAGAAATAACATGCTCATGATGTAGGTGAATGCTGTTATTCCCATTAATAAAGGTGAAAAACAGGGAAAAGGACACTATTAAAGAAAGTGAAAAGACAACTCACAGAATGGGAGGAAATATTTGCAAATCTAATGTCTGATAAGCGATTAATATCCAGACTGTATGAAGAACTCCTACAACTCAACAACAAACTACCAAACAACTCAATTCATAAATAGGCAAAAGGACTTGAATAATATATAAATAGTCAATAAGCACATGAAAAGATGCTCAACATCATTAGTTATCAGGGAAATACAAATTAAAACCCCAATGAGATAGCACTTCATACCCACTAGAATACCAGTAGTAAAAAAAATGGAAGATACCAAGGTTGGTGAAGATGTGGAAAAATTGGAACCCTCATACGTTGCTGGTGGAAAAGTACAATGGTACAACTGCTGTGGGAAGCAGTTTGGTAGTGCCTCAAAAAGCTAAACCTAGAATTACCATATGACCCAGCAATTTTACTCCTAAGTATATATCTAAAGAAATTGAAAACAAGGAGTCAAACAGATGGTTGTACACCAGTGTTTTATAGCAGCAGTATTTACAGTAGCCAAGTGTGCATCAGCATATGTGTGGACAAACAAAATGTAGTATGTAAATACAATGGAATATTATTCAGCCATAAAAAGAAATAAAGTTCTAATACGTGCTACAACATGGATAATCTAAAAAACAGTATATACTAAGTGGTACAAGCCAAATATAAAAGGACAAATACTGTATGATTCTACTTACATATGATGCAAATAGAATAGACAAATTCATAGAGACAGAAAGTAGAATAGAAGTTACCAGGGACGGGGTGAAGAGGGAATGGAAAATTATTCCTTAATTGTTACAAAGTTTCTGTTGAGGGTGATGAGAGAATTTTAAAAACAGTGATGATCGTTACACAACATTGTGAATGTAATTAATGCTACTGAATTGTACACTTAAAATGGCAAACTTCACGTTATGTATACTTTGTCCCAATTTTTTTTTTTTTTTTGAGACAGGGTCTCTGTCACCAAGGCTGGAGTACAGTGGTGTGATCATAGGTCACTACAGCTTCCAACTCTTGGGCTCAAGTGCCTCAGCCTCCCGAGTACCTGGGACTATAGGTGTGGCCACCACACCAGGCTAATTTTTTTTTTTTTGGTAGAGATGACTTCTTACGTTGCGCAGGCTGGTCTTGAACTCCTGGCCTCAGGTGATCCTCCCACTTTAGCCTCCCAAAGTGCTGGGATTAGAAGTGTCAGCTACTGTGCCTGGTCTACTTTGCCACAATTTTTTAGAAAAGAAAAAGTGAAGGGTCAGGGAGTGTGATGGCAAGTTGTTAGTTAAAGCGGTAGACCATGGGATCCGGGAAAATAAGCGTACCTAGGAGGGGTTGGTAGGAAGAAAAGGGAATGTTCAAGGGATTAAAGGTTGCAGTAGTTTGAAGGGGAAGCATTTAAAGAGTAAGATTGAGAGAACTGAAATAATAGCAAGATGTGCTGACTGATACATTGGAGCGTTAGACTTTCAGAGGTAGGACGTGTAAAGGTGAGGATGTAACCATGGATGCAGACTGCTTAAGTAGAGTGGGGAATGACAGCCTTGGGAATGGTTAATTCACACAGGAGAAGCCCTGGAGATAGGTTAGAAAGCAAGCCTGAATTGGATATTGAAGATTAGTACATGCCAGTGGTAGATTTGCAGGAGTCTCGAAGGCTACTTTCTAGCTCTGTACTTTTATTGTAGCATTGACCCAGGGTTTATTGAAATTTTTTTATTGCAGAAATTTTGTTAAGCATTTTAATTTTAGGTTGCCAATGGCTAAGCCAATCCTAAAGTTGAGAGGTATAGATATAGGCTCAGGCAGTATTTTATCTCTTCTGTAGGTCAGAAGTTTTTATCTGATTGTGTGTATAAAGATAAGTACAATAAAGTGGAAAAGCATTGCCTTTTTTAATCTTTTAACCTGTATATGCTTTTGGAAGCGTATACATTGTAGCATTTCAAAAAAATATTTTTGGATAGAGTCTCGTCTAAAATTTCATACTGTACGTCACATCATAATTGTTATACAGAGTGCGCTCAATTTATAAAATCAAAGAGAAGAAGTCATTCAGAAAGCCCCATCTAATTAAATAATACTTTGATATTACAGTTTGGCTTCTAATTTTGTTTCTATGGTGGCAGATCTTTAATACAGTGTGGTTTATATTGAGTCTTAATATACTGTTTCCATCTTTCTTAGGAAAACAGGAAATCATTTTCACAACTTTATTAGTTGGCAAGACCTAAGAGCTGTTGAACTTGTAAAATCTTGGAACAGTTCTCTTCTAATGAAGGTAATCCTTTTCTTATTATCTGTGGTTTGGATATTATTGTTTTTTCCTGCAAATGTCCCTTAACTGTAGACTTAATTGTATTATTTTTAGGACATTAGGAAGAGAATACACATAGATGCACTCCCTACACCAGTGAAATTTACTAATAAATTAAACTTATTTATTATTTATCCAAAAGCATATGTGGTAGACTTAAGTACTTGTAGCTCAGGAAGTTTGGGGTGGACCAGAGTTTTACATGTTAGTGAGAATTCGTGTTTCTGCCCGTGAGAAGTAGAAACAATACAGACTAGATAGAAGGAAATGTCCAGATTTCATCTTTTGTTTTAAAAGTGGAGAATGGATATTGAGATAGGTAATTAGCAGACTGCCACAAGTGCTTATTGTTATGCCTGGCACGTAGTGGCTATCAGTAATTGATAGTGATGTCGGTGATGACAGTGGCAACAGCAACAACATCGGCATCAGCTGCTCTTCTGTTATTTCTTTTAAATCCCCCTCACTGCCGAGTGTGAGATTACTGAGTCAAAGGGTAAGACCATTTGCTAGCTCCTCAAATGTGGTCAGACCTATAATATTTGATGTCATAATCAATATTCCATATTAATTATTTTAGTACTTCTAATGCCTCACTATTAAATGCCTTCTGAGCTAGTGTACTGGCACTAGATGGTGCCCAGGAGTGTGTTTGAAGCATCAGTTTTACTTGATAAGTATTGAAAGACATTAATTTTATATGGAAAAAAATGTGAATACATTATAGAATATAACAAAAATGCATGAATGAAACAATTTTGTCGTAATCTCACCTGAATTGATTTTTCTTTTTATTAGTTTAGTATATAAAAATGGACCTTGCTGTAATAACTCGTAAGGCTGAATATTGAGAGGTACTGTTTATAGGAAGGATACAGTAATCAAGATTTTGAATTGTATAATCTTTTTTTATTGTTGTTTGTTTGTTTTGGAGACAGTCTCTCGCTCTGTTGCCTGGGCTAGAGTGTAGTGGCATCATCACAGCCTACAGCAACCTCAAACTCCTGGGCTCAAGCCATCCTCCTGCCTCAGCCTCCCAAGTAGCTGGTACTACAGGTGCACGCCACCACACCTGGCTAATTTTTCTATTTTTTTGTAGAGATGAGCTCTCTCTGTTGCTCAGGCTGGTTTCAAGCTCCTGGTCTCAAGCAGTCCTGTCACCTTGGCCTCCCAAAGTACTAGGATTACAGGCGTGAGCCACTGTGCCCAACCTGCATAATCTTAAATTATAGAATTTATAATGTGTAATTTTATACCTTAATGTATAATTTTAAGTTTTTAATAGTCAGTTCATCAAAAATTCCTTAAGTTAGTCATTGAAGTTTTTAAAACTTTTATTCTTTTGGAAATAAATGTGACTATGAAAACATTTACTGCATAGTATAAGCTCCAAATCTCAAATCTTGATGTGGAAACATGACCTCGACCACAAAACTGGGCATTTAAAGCACTTTATCTACTTAATATTGAGCATGTGTATGATGAAAGTTTTGGCTCCTTTTAGCAGAAAAGGACCCTCATCCTTTAGGGTCCAGTTCATGTGTCACCTGTAGGAACCCTTCCCTGCCATCCTATTTAAAAGAACACCTCCCCATCTCTTACATTGCCCTTTATTTCCTTCATAGCAATATTAAGTTTCAAATATTCTGAGGCATATGTTTTTTAAATTGAAATTTTAATTGAGATAATTAATCAATTCACATGCAGTTGCAAGAAATAATATAGCAATTCATTATATGCTTTGCAATTTCTCCCAACGGGAGCATTTTGCCAAACTACAGTATATTGTCACAGGATATTGACATTAATATAATGCATAAATCCTATTTGGATTTCCCCAGTTTTATTGTGTGCATGTGTGTGTGTGTATTAAGTTCTATACAATTTTTTCATCTCTATAGGGTTCATGTATTCACCACCATATGCAAGATACTCAACAATTCCAACACTGATTGCATTGCTTTTTTATAACTACATCCACCTCTCTCCCATCTACCTCCCTACCCTCTCCCATCCCGAGTTCCTGGCAACGGCTAATCTGTCCTCCATTTAAAAAATGTTCTAATTTCAAAAATGTGTACATAGGATCATACTTTTTTAAAAAAAAATGTAACCTTTTGGGAGTTGCTTTTTTCATTATATGATTTCCTGGAGATTTATCCAAGTTGTTGCCTGTATCAGTAGCTTGTTTATTTTTATTGCTGAGTTGTATTCAATAGTACAGATGTACCACAGTTTATTGAACCATTTACCTGTTGTAAGGCATCTGTGCTGATTCCAGTTTTTGGATTTTATAAATGAAGCTGTTGTGAACATTCTTTGTACAGAATTTTGTGTGAAAATAACTTTTCATTTCTCTGGGATAAATGCCCCAAGAGTACAATTGCTAGTTCATATGGTAATTGCATGTTTTATTTTATAAGAAACTATCAAACTATTTTTTTAAGAGTGACTATACCATTTACTTTCCCGTCAGCAATGTATGTGTTAATGACACATATATCTTTTCATGTTTTAACATCTCTGAAATAAGGATACATTTCTTGGTGGCGTATTAAATAATGATTCATTGTACAATCTGTCTTCTTAGAGTATCCTATTTATTGACTTGATAGCTTATATGTCTTTCTTTTCACAAGAATGTAAATTTTGGCTGGGCGTGGTGGCTCACGCCTGTAATCCTAGCACTCTGGGAGGCCGAAGCGGGTGGATCCCTCAAGGTCAGGAGGTCGAAATCAGCCTGAG
>CAUYRT010062089.1:0-15540 GCA_963574885.1 Lepilemur ruficaudatus | reverse complement strand
GCATTTGTGTATGTGTGTGTTGGGGGGGTGAGCATACTTAAGATCTACTCTCTTAGCAAACTGCGATTACACAATACATTATTATTCTACATATTCTAGATAAGTACTAATCTGGTAAATACAATAAAGAGGAGATCATGAACAAAAACCCAAAAGCACAAAAAAGCTTGATACATCTGGGGGCCTGGAAGTTGACTGTGGTTGCTAGAACTAAAAGTGCCAGCTCAGTAGTGGGAAATGAGGGGAGAGATACAGGAAGTTCTTGAGTGATTCATTAAGCTAACAGATGTTCCCCTTCTAGGAGGTACTAACCAGAGAAGTGAGGCTTATAAGGTGATCATAGAGTTTATCACCCAAATGATGACATGATGACAGTAAGTGAGAAGTGGAACTTGTCTAGGTGTGCTGGGCTGATGGGCATCCTACATATGAGGGTTAACTAAGTCAGTCTGGGAGGTGGTATGGAGAATGCATGGGAGGGGTATGAGGAAGAAAGCCATTATTACAATCCAGATGGGAATCGGTGAGCAGGGGAAAGATATATTTGTGATTAAAAGCATTGGAATATACTAGCTTTGCAATTATCTTTAGTATACTCCTGAGATGATTATCTTTCATTCCCCACCAGTTCACCATCTGTCCTTCTTCACTCTACCTGTGTGGACCATATCGATAGGTATCTGGCCCTCTGGATCTATTCGGATTTTGCCCGTGAACATCGCTCCCAGGAGCCTGGGAGGGAGGAAAGTGAGGGCAGGGTTTTATTTTCTCCACTCCCCCTATCAGGCCACTGGTGTTAGGTTGCAAACTCCTACTGTGGCCACAGCTTCTATCAGGTGGGCCTCTCTAGTAGATACCACTTTCAGATTCAAGCAACCCGCCTCACCACTTGCCTGCCCAAGTGAGGAGAAGGCTCCTCCCCTCCGTTCCTTACCCTGGAGTCAACACTTTGTCTTCGTGGTCTCCCTGCCATCTGCCCTTACTCTTGAAAATACCCTCATTATTAAAGTCTTCTCAAATGACCCAGTTGGAGGGTGCCATAAGCTTCCCGCCGAGACATGGATGAGACAAGCTTATATCGGCTTTCAAAATACTGATCATTTTTAGGGACCTGGTAGCGAGTGCCATGAAGGGAAAGGACCTCTGAAGCAGGCAGGTTGGCCTGGGAAACATGGCCCCAACACGCAATAAGTTTCAAAGAACAGTTTCAACCACACTCTCTATCTGCTCCCCTAAAATTGTGACATACCCTCCTGCACCGGGTGTGTCTTGTTGAGTCCAGTGAAACGAAGGGAAAAAAGAAGGGCAAAAGGGAGAACGAAAGGTTCAGTGATGAAGAATGATGTTAACTTTAATGAAGCAGAGGGGTAAGATACTGATCTGGACATGCCTGCCACTTTGCAACTGAAAGCATCATTTCCATATTGTGGTTCTGGGAAACTGATTTAATGACTTCAATAGCAACAACACGACTGTTCCTCAGATGAATGGTACACTGATTTGTGTTAGTAAGAGAAGCTATTTTCATAATTCATTTCCAGGAATTTCTAACACTAAAAAATAGAAGAAAATATTAACTGAAATCTCTGATTGAGAGTGGAGAAAAGGGTATCCTATCGAGAAGAGAACCCCCAGAGGTCCTTCATGCCACCTGACAAAAGGGCCTGCTGGGCTTTTCCCAAGTTGGCTTTCATTGTGGGATGATGGAGTCTTTCAGGACTTTTCTTAGGATCATCTTGGTGTCCTCAGCAACTATCTCAAGTAAATATCTTTGTTTCATTTGTCTGAAGTAGTGGATGATGCTGTCACCTAACCATGGGATGTACCTAAGAAGGCCAAGGAATGCCCTCAAGACTGTACAAGTCATACAAGTCAGTTTCAAATCCGTTTTGCTGAGACCTTGCACATCGTAGGACTTCATGACGTTCGTGTAGTCTGTGAATGTCCTCCCCATTCTCTGTGCCACCTGCCAGAGAGATTCATCATCCACACCAAAGAGCAATTGGTAGGCTTTCAGACATACAGCCCAATCATCTGCATCCGAGATGCCACAGGCGTCCTGGAGAGACTGTGTGGTTATTTTCTTCTGCAGGAAGGACACTTTGTCATTAATTGCCATCTCACAGGTGTGGGACAGGTTTTGAAGAAGGTCATGGCACCTAACTTTTATGAGATCCATTCGCAATGTGTCTCTAAGCTTTGGGAAGTCGTACGATAAAGGTTCAAAGCTTGAGACCAGGAATATAGAGGGTTCACACAGCTGCTTCTTCTGGAGATTTTCCAGGATATTTTCTCTGATAATCTGCTGTAGCTGTCCTTCTTGGAGGACACTTGTGTTGAGATCCATGTCCAGCTTGGTCCAGACAATGTAGAACTTTTTTCTCATGTCCTCAATGGTTTTGGCAAGCATCACGTGATTCATGCTGAACTGTTCAGATGCAATGATGATGAAGAAGTCATATCGGCTGAACTGCATTTCCATCACATAGTTCTCCAGGCTTTCAGTGGCACACCCTGTGCCAGGCAGGTCCCACAGCACCACATTCGGAAAGTGGGGAGATAAATAGCAGGCACATGTTTGGGTAGTTTTTAGCACCCCGACCGGAGCTGAGGCCTCCCCCTCATGTCCTATGTTCCGAAGCGCATTGATGAAGCTGGACATGCCATTGCCAGAGTCCCCTGTGACAGCAACGTTGACTGGTGTCCTGGACACTTTCTTCACAGTCTCCCTGATGGCAGAGACCACCGCTGGCAAGTTCCCATCCGCTATGGCTTTGTCAATATTCATGGCCTCCGCCTTGGATAAAATACCCCAATGCTTATACTGTGGCAAGACAGAGGTTAAGGATGCAGATAATGGAGTGTGAGGGGACAGAGGGAACTCTGTAACATCAGTGAGCAGTGGAGGAACCTGCAGAGGCAGAAGAGCAGGTGAGTTAGGAGGGAAAGGGTGCATGAGGATCATCTGACTCAGCATCTCTGGCTCAGGTTTTTCTCTGTCAACGACGACCACAGCAAAGACAGCTGTATTAAAATCAAATCAAGCAAAATGCGCTCATTCAAGCAATGTGCGCCTTCCTTCCGGGAGTGGAAAAGGTGAGGCCCCAGAAGAACGCTCTGAGGCTTGTGGTGCCCCCAGTAGTCAGCCTCCAAAGGAGGAATGTGGTCACGAGAGGACTTGAGTAGCAGAACAAACCCAGGCTCACAGATGCCCCCACAAAGGTTTTTTGTCTTTTATTCTATTACTGTACCCTGACATAAGTCTGTTCCTTCACAATCTTCAGTACATATTTTATGGCCACAAAAAGACCAGGCAAGTAAAAGTCACCTATAGACCTGATCAAATTAAAAAACTTCTGCACATCCAAGGAAACAATCATGAGAGCAAATAGACAACCCACGGAATTGTTGCGTGCTATACATCCAATAAAGGGCTGATAACTAGAATCTATAAAGAACTCAAGCAAATCAGCAAGGAAAAATGAAACAACCCTATTAAAAAGTGGACAAAAGACATGAACAGAAACTTTTCAAAAGGAGATAGACTAATGGCCAAGAAACATATGAAAAAATGCTCAATGTCTCTAATCATCAGGAAATGCAAATCAAAGGCACAATGAGGTATCACTTAACTCCAGTGAGAATGGCTTTTATCAAAAAGTCCCAAAACGACAAATGCTGGTGTGGATGCAGAGAGATAAGAACACTCATACACTGCTGGTGGGACTGAAAACTAGTACAACCTCTACGGACAGGAGGAGGGAGATACCTCAAAGAACTAAAAGGAGAACTACCATTTGATCCAGCAATCCCACTACTGGATATCTACTCAAAGGAAAAAAAGACACTCTATTTAAAAGACACTTGCACCCGAATGTTTATAGCAGCACCATTCACAATTGCAAAGATGTGGAAACAACCCAAGTGCCCATCAGTACATGAGTGGATTAATAAAATGTGGTATGTGTATACCATAGAGTCCTACTCTGCCATAAAAGAATGGTGAACTAATAACTCTTATTTTAACCTGGGTGGAAGTGGAGACCATTCTTCTAGGTGAAGTATCACAAGACTAGAAAAACAAACACCACATGTACTCACCATTGATTGCAACTAATCAATCAACACTTATATGCACATACGGAAATAACATTCATCGCAAATCAAGCAAGTTGTAGAGGAAGAGGGAAGGATAAATTCATACCTAACGGGTACAATGCACTTTATCTGGGGGATGGGCACACTTATAACTTTTACTCAAACGGTACAAAGGTAATTCATGGAACCAACACGTTTGTACCTCGGTAATATTCTGAAATAAAAAAAATACATAGGTATATATAAAAAGCTTTTTTAAAGTCACCTATATATTTCTCTGCTGTAGGTGGCACCAGAGGACATAAAACATCCGATTCCGATTGCCTGTTTGAAGTCATCGTCCGTTTCTGTTTCACATTTAACCTCATCAAGCAGGAGGGCTCACTTGAAAAGCGATACTGAAATGCTGCAAATCGTATGAAGTAAGCCGCCTTCTTTTGTCCCTCCCTGAGCTTCCGTTAGTATTGTGGTACTGGGCCCAGCTGAAGTGAGGGGGGAGGCAGTCTTCCCAAATGCTCTGCTCTTCTGCAGGGCAGCGATTAAGCATTTCCTCATTGCATCCCCCAGACCTGGCTCCTGCAGGTTCCCCATGGGGCCAGGGATTTGGACTGATTGAAGGGTGATTCTCTGCTCCTTAAACTGCCTGGCAAGCCTGTTTCACACACTCAGTGTGGACACATGCCCGAGCACTCACAACACTGCACACACCCACTCACACTTGGTGAGCACACTCACCCATGCCCAACCATGTTCACTCATGCCCACGCACACTGGCCCTTGGCACGTACACATGCACACTCACACGCTGCGCACACACCCCCACACACCCATTCACACTGACACGCGCGCACACACCCTAACACATTCGAGCCGACCCGTGTAGACACCACTAGATATACACACTCATTCCTTCTTGCTACACACAATCGTACATGTTCATTCAGGCTGAAACATGTTCATCTACCCCCACACACACTCATTCACAGTGACACATGTTCACGCAACTCACATTTGGTGCATACATGCTCCCACACGCACTGTGCACACAGACATAAACATACACTTAGGCTGACACACATTCCCTCATGCTGGGTGTGCAGAATACCCACATACACTCCCACGTGGCACAGGCTCACACGCTCGTGCACACACAGAATTTTGCCTCCTGAGTGCCCAGCATAACACCCAGTACTTGGCCCTGTTAGAGGGCCCAGAAAATAGAGAACTGGCTGCAGCTGCCCACCTATGAGATGTGAGGAAAGGACCCGTCAGCGGGGCCAGAGAGCCCCTGTTCTTTGGGCTGTGTGTACGTCTTCAATGTCTCGGTGTCTCACTTGTCTTGGGAAGAATTTGTGACCCACCATATGGTGAGGGCAGCAACTGATCATTGACTTCATCTGTTGCTAGATAAAGTATCTGCTAACTGTAGTCACTCAGTTTTAACAGTAATTATTTTGGTTCACAGTAATAACCAGTTTCCTCTCATCAAGCGCTACTCAGATGACCGTTGCTTTCAGCTAGTCCACAAAGGGGAAGAGGTAAGCTACGGAAGCTGGAGGAAGGGAGTAGGGGAGTTGCCAGGTTGGAGTGGAATCCTGCCCCCCCCCTCCGCAGCTTGGCAGAAGAATGCAGCAGGGAGGTGTGGCTCTCAGAGTCTGCCCTCGTGTCTCTGCATGGATAGCTGGGGGGAATCAGGGCTCCCCTTCCCTACAACATTATACCTGACAGCTACACAGAGGCATGCAGCAGGAGCACATGCAGGAGTAAGATGGGGTTGAGGCCCTTGGCCGGGCCATTTTTTAACCCAAATACTCCCAGAAAGTACTGCTTCATCTGGTAATTAAATGCTTGGTATCATATTATGCATATACAAATCTTGGCACTTACCATAAGATATTTCCACTAGACTCTTTACCAGTGTACCTCTAGTGCCCAGAAGTTGTTTAATGTATTTTCATATCATTAATGAAATACAATGCACTTTGTGTATGTTATTAACTTACTAGTCGACAGATAAATTAACTTCCCTTTCTAAACTCTATCTACCTGCTGAGCCTGGAGCCTACCCGTGTGCACCCCACTCTAAAACACACTCTGCAAGGTGTTGACTGTCCACGGTAATGTGGGAGGTCAGCACAAAACCCCCATACTTTTCCAGACTTTTTCTGTGACCGTGACTGTGAACCAAGCCAGCATCTCCAAACTGTCTGCTCACCTGTCCACCAGTGCTGAGCCACATGAGAGAGAGCTGCAGACCTTGCAGCACAGCTCCAACTGTCTTGCCCCAGTCCTTGCTCATATGATCCATTTGTCCTGTGCCCACAGTGGAGGTTCACCAGCTGCACCCTGGACCTGCCTGGGTCCCAGCCCCAGCCCCAGGACTCTTCAGTGGCTGTGGCTACCCAGGCCCATGTGTCACTGCCAGGCCAGGGAGGGCATGGTTTGCTCTGTATGGAGCTGGATTATCTTCCTGGAGGTGTCAGTGTGCCTGTATGTTTATGTGCAGGAGCCTCTAGGAGCACTGACCTGGAAGTTTAGGAGAGGTTATCAAAGTCACCCTTGGTTGCAATTGCCCCCAAGCTCTGCTCTTTGAGTATCCTGCCCAGATTATATCGCTGGATACCCTTTTCCAGACAGGGGCTGAGGAGGCCTTGTAGAAGAAGAGGAGGCCCTTCTAAAGGGAGCCCAGAGACCAGGTTCAACTAGAGAGTGGCAACCACACCAAAAATGGAGAACCAGACCCTGGAAGGAGCTTCTTCCTAAATTGACTGAATAAGACTTCCAGTAAGAGATAAATTTCGTATAGGACCGAAGTACACATGCACGCAGACGCATCAAAGGTATTACAAAATGAATTGCCTTAAACCACTCTATACTCTGATATCTTATTCTATTCGATTCCATTCCATTCTATGAAAGTTCTTTCTTTCATCTGTTTGTTTTTTAATGCTGGTCATAACACACTAAATTAATTTCATGAGCCAAGGCACACAGAATGGAGAACATAGATTAGTGGATTCCCCATGCAAAGTTATACTTCATTCCACACCCAATTAACCTGATCCCCAGACAAAGGTAAGTATAGTGAAGTAGAACCTAGCTTTAGCACTGATATAGAATCTGGAACATCAGAGAATTCCATGAGCCCAGGAACCAATGGGGACCAAATCCCAAGCTTTTTTCCTGTTTGATCATTATCAGAAAAGGCTGAGAGAAAAATCAGTATGATTTATTCCAGAACAGCACAACACATTTCCACACGTCAACAATGTAGATGCTGGACAGGGCATTTTCTGAAGATGGTTGGAAATCTTCAGAAAGATTTCCACCCTCTTCTCTTAGCCCAACTCACACACACACACACACACACACACACACACACACAAGCACACACACGCACACACACTCATCAAAGTCATCTACAAAGTAAAGATTTAGTGCCCTGGTAAGAACAGGGCTCTCGACTGCAGATAAACATTTTAATTTAGAGGAATTAAAAGGTCAGTTAGACACCTAACTTCTAAACTTCCAGCCTCCAGGTCCCTGTTCCTTGGGTGATCTAGCCTGGCCGACTGACTGGTGGGCAATTCCAAGCCATCCCAGACATTGCCTGCAGCCAAGCCTGATCTCAGGATGCTGTCTACACATTGAATATCAAGAGATTCCAACTTAGTCTCTAAAGAATATGAGTGGCATATCCTGCCCTGTTTGTCCAAATTAATCCCTATTAGAAAACTCCTAATACCAGGGGATCTGGATGAGGGATGCACTGCCTCCCACACTTGTGGGTTGGTAGGGTTTGGAGCAGCAAAAATATTCGAGAGTGTTGTACTCAGAACCTGATGAATATCAGAAGGGAAACCTGCTCTGAATTCATCACTGAAATGAAACAAGCCAGACCCAAAGCTTTCCTATCCTGTGTGTCAGGGCTTCACCTCCTACTGTCTTCACAGTAGCCAGGTTTTTAGCCAAGCTGCCCTCTGACGAGCCCTCTCACTTACCAGCAACTGGAAGCAGAATGTCTATGAGCAGAAGTCAAGGGAACTCCTGGTACTTTGCCCCTTCCCTAGGGAAGTGTTCACAGCCCTTCCAGACAGAAGCAGTTCCCTCTAGAGTTATCCAAAAATGGATACCACGCCCAGTTCACCCCAAAAAGATGAAGTGAGGGATGGAAGTTCTAGAAAGAGTAGAGAAATACCTGGAGACGAGGAGCTGGAAAGTGGCAGGCTGAGATTCAGGAGCTACTACCTCCCTGGCCCTGGCTGGTGGGTTGGTCAGCTCTCACATTTCCCCTATTTTTATACCAAAGTCCTCCTCCTTCTTCCACACCCACAGCCCAGGGGAAGGGGTTTGATGGGGCAGCTTCACATTTCTCTTGCTGGAAATGACCGATTTCCAGAAATAGAAAGGGTTTCACTTTCTCATTCCTAGAAGCACCAGGATCCAAATAGTGCAAGAGGCAGAGCAACACTGGCCTTTGCCACATGGGCAGGAAGGGCATTCTCAGGGTTCCTGCTGGCTGTGCAGAGGCCAGCTGGGTGCCACAGAGTCCCATAAGGGGCCCTGCTTGCCTCCTCACCCCAGAGCCCGTGACCTCATGCATCGGTGCTGAGTCCTGTGCCACTGTGGACGCGCAACCCCAGGTGAAGCCTAGAGCCACAGATAAGTGCAGACACATTGAAAAGTCATCTCCCAGGGTTGCCCTGCTCCTGCCCAGGTCAAATATTCACCTCTACTTCACCCCCACCCCTACCTCCAGTTCCTCCCTGGTCTGTGGCATGTACCCTTCAGCAGGGTGCTCCTCTGCCTTGTCGTTCTCCCTCCATTGACAGGGCCCCACTGAGGCAGCACTCTGTTACCTGCTTCCACACTCCTCTGCCTTTGCGCATGCCCCTGATCCCCTAACACAAGACTGTGGAAGCCTAGCTGACATCCGTGTGCTGGGCTGGATACAGACTTAGAAATCCGGGACACCACGCTCATGTTGTTTGCTCTATATCCTCAGATCTTGGCCCTGTGCCCACAGGGCCACGTATGACTGGTGTCTGTTTGAATCTTTGTGTCCCCAAAACTCATATGGTGAGACCTAATCAGTGCAATAGTATTAAGAGGTGGAGCCTTTAGGGGGTGATTGAATGGTATTAGTGATGCTATTAAAGAGGCTTGAGGGAGCCTGCGTTTGTCCCTTTTGCCATGTGAGGACACATAGAAGATGCCATCTCTGAAGCAGAGCGAGCCCTCACCAGATAAGAAATCTGCTGACTCCTTGATCTGGGACTTTCCAGCTTTCAAAACTATGAGCAATAAATTGCTGTTGCTTATGAGAGTCTACCCAGTCTTAAGTTTCTTATCATAGCAATGCAAATGGACTAAGACAACTGGCAAACATGATAAGGTCAAGGTCTGAGTGCCAACATTACACGCCACTTGCTGCGTGACCCTGAACAGCTGCTTAATCTCTCAGTGATGCCCATGTCCTCTGTTTCAAATGGGGTAACTAAAAAAAGCTCCCCAGAAAAAAACAAAAGCTCCCCAAGATGTTTAATGTAAGTGAAAAGATGCCCCAGGGCAAGGGGGCTGTGAGATCATAACAAAATGATAGAATGTGTCTGTTTTCCAGGGATTTGCAATTGCAAAACCACTTATGCAGCTAAGAGATTGGGAAATTGGCTTTGCCACCCTTGAGTCCTTCCCAGGTCAGAACAGAACAACTGTCAGACTGAGGAGACAGGACAACAGGATCACTCTAAGAGCGTGTGGATGTGCTTTCACCAAAGAACAACGCCAAGGGAAGAAGGAAGAGCCCGGCGTGCAGCATCCAGGTCTCCGGGGGCTAGATGACCTCCGTCGAAAGGCACTAGGGATCCCCACCTGTTGCAGAGACTGCAGAGGCAAGACGGGGCCTGTGGATTGGGGCTCTGCGCATCCCAAAGGTCCCACAGGGGATCCGAGGGAGCCCCTCCTGGCCCTCATACTAGAGGGTAGGAAGTAGCATTCGCCACTCCAGAGGCCATCAAGGCCGACTGCAGCTGTATGTCCCACATGAGTGAGACTTGCCTGCTTTTTCCCGCTGCCTCTCCGCTCCCCACCCCTCTACTTTCCAAGGGTCCCAAACAGCAGGGACTCAAAGCAGAAGAGGTGGGAGAAGGAAAAGACCAGAAGCTGACAATTTTTTTTGTCCCTACTGCTGATTTCTCAGTCTGACGTGGGACTGACCGGCTGGGGTGAGGGAGATTTAGGTTTGACAAGGGTCTGGGGTTGGTTTATCAGAATGTCTGGACTTCAGATGACTTGAGTGTGACCAGGAGAGAGGATATTTCCTGAGCATGGCCAGGGAATATTAATTATTCCTGTGTAATATTTGGGTCAATTACCGGGGAGTACCATGCATCCCTACTGGAGCAGTGACACAGGGGCCAGATGAGGAGGAATCAAGTTGCTTTCAGTGGTCCCAGAGAAGATTCCTCAGTTCCATCTCACTGTGTCCCTGGTACCCAAAGGTCAGATCCCCTCAGTGAATACGGGTATGAGCAGTGAGGAGACCTCAGCCTGCCCGGCACTGGCTGTAGAGGGAGGAGGCCCCAGGGGCTGAGTGGGAAGGAGGAGGAGGAGGGTCTCACTGCATTTACACTGACACAGAATCCTGGTCCGTCACCCTAAACACCAGCTCTGCTCACTGAACACCTGTGCATTCCTCTCAGTCATCACAAGCCCTAGTCCTAGCCCAACTGGTGTCTTGCCATCTCCTCTCACTGACCAGAATAGTGGTCAAAAGCTTTCACTTTCCTATTCCGAGAAATTCCTGCTTTGCTGGAAGAGAAGAAAACATAATTTGATTTCACTTTTCTATTCATATATGGAACTTTGGCCAGGTGTTGTGGCTCACGCCTATAATCCTAGCACTCTGGGGGGCAGAGGTGGGTGGATTGCTCAAGGTCAGGAGTTCTAAACCATCCTGAGCAAGAACGAGACCCTGTCTCTACTATAAATAGAAAGAAATTAATTGGCCAACTAAAAATACATATAGAAAAAATTAGCTGGGCATGGTGGCGCATGCCTGTAGTCCCAGCTACTTGGGAGGTGAGGCAGAAGGATCGCTTGAGCCCAGGAGTTTGAGGTTGCTGTGAGCTAGGCTGACGCCACGGCACTCTAGCCCGGGCGACAGAGTGAGACTCTGTCTCAAAAAAAAAAAAATTAAATAAATAAATAAATAATATATGGAACTTTGAAGAAAGAGGTAGAATCACTAACTTAAATTCCAACAACCTCCCACTTTTTAATAGGTAAATCAGGCATTTCTGTTTCATATACTATGACTGGTATAAAAAAGAAAAATCAGGTGTGAATCCCAGTCTTCCACCTAAAGAGAGATTTGGAGCTCATTATCTCTGCTTTGGGCCTGAGGCTCTATGGAGATTAATCAGCAGTGATGGCCCTCAAGGATGTGGGAACCACGCTAAGAAAACCCCTGGTGCCCTGGGATCAAAGCACAGGTTTCATTCATGACGAGGGTCCCTGTGTCTCTTGCCATCACTGCCCATCCCCACTCAGCCACTGCCAGGTAAGAAGATTCAAAGGGTTTTGCCAGAACTTCTTCCCCCTTTGTTTTGGGAACAGGCAGCTGTTATCAAAACAGGTAACATGTACATCCATCGGATCTGACACTCTTGGGAGAACAGATGGGAGGAGAGTGGTCAGAGCCAAGTGCCAACTATAGCCAGACAAGTAGAAGGCAACAAGAAGAGATGCCTTACATGAGAAATTTGTGAGGGAGGGGCGAGATCTGGGGTGTTTTTCTGATGGCTTGTCTCTGGGTGGGGAAAGCTACAAACAGAGGGGTTAACAGGCATCTGATACTAGAGAAAATATTCCAGAGGGGCCTGAGGTCCTCTGGTTTTTCTCAGCCAATGTCTGGAGCATTCTCTCACTTTATGTCTGGGATTCATTATCTTCAGATGATTCTTCATTTTATTCAGTGTTTATGAAGATAAAGTAGGAATAATGTATGTGTAGGCGCTAGGGAAATCCTGAAGAATTTAGTGATTTATGGTCTCGCGATTATTTTATTGTTCTGGTTGATGTTCATCCAAGGACGCAGGATAAAGTGCTCCTCATCCAGCTCAGGTAGAGGGTGGGTAGTAGCCAGGAGTAAAAGGGCATGTGTGCTGTGCATCTAGGTCTCTAGCAGAAGGGAAACAGAGGCAGGAGTCACCAGGGACAAGAGTTGCTTCCCATCCATTGGAGGCTGTTTCTCTTCCATCCTTTCTCTTCTGGGTCATTGCCTCTTACGAACTCCTCAGCTCTGCATGTTGCTCACTTTACCTGGGTATCCGTCTGTGACATTCAAAATATTTAACCAACAGAGATGGCCTGAACACAGACCCACAGAACTACATCCCCTCTATTGACACCAGGAGTTTGCTGGCACCCACTGTGGAGGATACTCGGTGAAGATGCACTCTGTTATCAGTAGATCCCGACATAACATAGCTACCCAGATCTGCCTCTACCTGTGGCCTCAAGGACACATGTGGCTGTCCAGATCCCCAAGTGCAGCTCCTCACCAGAATCCAAACTTCACAGAACAAATCTCTTTATTAAAATGATTTGTTCTATAAAATTTGGATTCAGTCAAAGGCCTCACTCAAGGATCCAAAAGACCACATGTGGCCCCAAGGACTCAGGCTTCCCACCCCTGCAAGGAAGGAGGGAGAGAGAACGAGAGGGTGTGTACACTGGCCAGCCCACTCTACTAACTTGAGTGAGGGGTGCTCCCAATGTTTCTCTCTGTCATTCTGCTTTAGAGCTGTCTTCAAATCCAAGACAGCCCATGGGCCCAGTGTGTTTGTGCAGCCCAGAAGTATAGAGTGGGTAATATTATAGCAGGGAGGGGGGCATCCTTTTACCAGTGTGAGTTGGGAACTGGATCCAAGCTGCCCACATTGTCCCAGGTGAAAAATTTGGGGCCATGTGTGTGTTAAATTGAGCCCCAGTTGTGTAAGGCAGGACCACCTACCAGATAAACCATCTGTAGCCAAGTCTTTGTTTTTGGCATTGTTTTTGTGGAACCCAAACTAAAATAGCTTGGCCAAATACCTCTAAGATTAAAGGGGATTAAAGTAAGTATTTCACTCTATTTATGTCCTAAACCACAGTGGATCTTAGAAGAACTGGAAATTATAGAAAATGAAGATTGCTGTCATCTTTAGGAGGAACTTGAGCATGTCCTCCAATGGTTCTGGAAGGTCTATCCCCATGACATCCTTTAGAAATGTTGGTGAAATTTATCTTCCATGTCTGGGGTGGAAATCTGCCATTTCTATCACTTATTTTATGGTACTGAAGAGGTTTCTTCTATAGCTTATCCCTCTCTTGCTATTGTTTCATACCATTTAAATTCACCACAGTTGATGAATAAATTTAAAGTAAACTTGGCTCCATGTCACGGTGTAGAATAGAACACTTGCATGCATCTCTTTTCTTTTCCTGAATCCCACTGAAACAATAGTAAACAAGCAACAAAAGATGGGAGTGGCGTGATCAGATCTATTTTTCAAATGAGAAGAAGAGCTATGTAATTGTACGAATTTCTGAATGTGGGTGTGTGTGGTAGTAAATTTCAGGATTGTCATTTTCTCTGGGAAAATGTTTCTCTTTTCTGTAACTGGTTCCTATGGGATTCACACAGGGATGAACAACTTTGGTTACAACTTTGGCCCCCTCTGCTTCCAAGGTGTGGGTGTTCGAGGAGTCGCTGGAGTAGCAGCTCCCTGGTGTAAGGGGCTGGTTCAGGATAGACAGGGTGTGCTGATTTTAATAGCTTGTCAAACACAAATATACACACACATACACACAATCTGTTTATTTAAATGCTCACGATGAGAGGTTCACACAGCCCTTTGCCTTATAAGTGGGTCTCCTCGGCAGGGAACAAAATCATGGTTCCCAGCCAAGAAGATGAAGGGAGGTGTCTCAGAAGAGCATATGGAATAAGAAGGCACTTCCTTTCTTGTACTCCTGTTTTTTGGATCACGCCAGACATTTCAACTCCCTGGTGTCAGACTCTCCGGCAGCAGCTGGAAAAGTGAGGATGTTAGATGTGCAATCTTGGGTAGCAGCTGTAAAGCCTGGGGTGCCAGTTGTAGTGTCCAAACCCTTTGCTCCTAGGAGAAGCTGGGGCCTGGGGGTTGTCTTCTGGCTGGATGGTGCCATGCCAGGGGTGGGGTTTATGGTGAGGGTGTGTCTCAGCTTTTCCTACCTGTTTCCAAGTGGGTATTTTCTCACTAATGAACAGGAGTCTCCTAACTAGCTTCTGGGGATTTCTCAGGGAACTTGTCCACATATAACTGCTTATCTGATGAATCTGTGGGTGAATTGAGAGTCCCAAGCCTCCTATTTTTCCTTCTTGCTAATGTTACCCCATAGAGAGTTTCATGGTTACTGATACAATTTGTTTAGTTTTTGTAGGTTTGTTCAGATTTTCTACTTTTTCTTAAGTTAGTTTTGGTCATTTGTATATGTAGTAACTTGCCCATTTCACTTGGTTATCAAACTTGCTGATGGAAGAAATATAAATAAATAAATAAATAAAAAGCAGTTTACAAAGGAAAAAACAGCAGATACTCAAGACTCTCTCCCAAGGATTCTCAGGTAGGGCCCTGGAAAACTGCATTTGTAAACAAATGCTCCTGGGTAAACCTGCTGCAGGTAGTCCAGGACCACACAGGAGAAATACTGAACAGGGAACAACTGGCAACCTGTCACCGAGGGGGTACCTCCATAGTCTCTGACACCAGAACTGTAAAGATAAAACGTGGATCTGCTGGGAATGGGATAGGACTAACACTCAAAACTTCCGTAGAAGAACCGCTGCATCTGAAAAAGGGTTGTACCGCCATCTGGTGGACAGCTTGAAAGTTCTTTACATTCATTCACCCTAAGAACCTGGAATGATTTTCTCATTCAATTCCAATACAGCACATTTCACAGACCAGGAAACCAGACTCAGAAGGGCTCATAAAGTCTAGGCACACACAGAGCTGAGTTCCACACCCGCCAATTCCCAGTCGACTACTTCTCATGGGCTTCCACTGCTTTGTCAATTACAAAATTTCCCGGTTTTCCTCAGCTGGCAATTAAAAGAAGGTGTAAGTTCTAGACAGCTGTCATAGAGAAACAAAGTTCCCAGATATTTCAGTGCAATGTTTCTCAAAGGATAGGACGCCGCCTCAAAAATGCAGAATTCTTGGCTGTATCATAAACTCACTGAATCAGAATCTTTGTGAATAGGGACCAGATGTTTGTATTTATAAAAGCTCTCCAGGGACCGGACGTGGTGGCTGACGCCTGTAATCCTAGCACTCTGGGAGGCCGAGGCGGGCGGATCACTCAAGGTCAGGAGTTCGAAACCAGCCTGAGCAAGAGCGAGACCCCGTCTCTACT
>CAUYRT010062088.1:0-23871 GCA_963574885.1 Lepilemur ruficaudatus | reverse complement strand
GGCTGGTGTATTCAGAGGCTGATGAGCCGCAGGAGGCAGAGTGGCCCTGTCTTGGCCACCTGCTGTTTGTGCTCTCTGTCCCCTTCCCTGGCAGCAGCACGCCCCTTGCTGCTCACTGTCCTGGCCTGGATGCTGGCTTCCGCTGCCCGCCCCGAGTCCACCCTCCACCCTGCTCTGCCCCACTCTGTGCTTCGGGAGGCTGACTCCCATGGGCCACACCCCCGGTTCCTTGGCCGGCTGGCTGCTGGTTGGGCTCAGCAGGAGACTGAGGGTACGAGGAGAGAGAGGACTGAGTGTTTGTCCCCTGCTTCTTCAGCCTGCAGAGGCTGCACCCCTCAAGACCACAGCAGCGCCACCCCAAGGCCCCAGCTCCAATGGCTCCTCTAGTGTGGCCTAGCATGATCCTGGCTTTCTTCTATTGCTAGTGCCTGGGTGCCAGAATATTCTATGAGGGTTCCCTTGACCCTGCTCACATGGCTATGAATGGTCCCTTCATTAAAGTCTCTTTAGAAGGACCATTTGCGGGAGAAATTGTGGTTCTAGAGAAGCTCAGGGATTAGCAGAAGCTGTCAATGACTGGATTGGGGAGGGTGGGCAGGGCCACTCTCTGCTGCTGTGAGGAGTGGGGGAAGGTGGTGGAACCTCCAAAAAGCTGTCCTCACCTGCTGGCTTACGAGGATGTCATCCAGAGTTGCAGACGAAACCCAAGGGGTAGAGGTAGTCTCCGCCTTCTGCCTCCTTGCGGGCAGGCAGCACTGGTGAGGGCCTCTGAGGAGGACAGTGGCTCTGCTGGTCACTTTTGGCCCTTTTGGGTCACTCTGTCGGGGTGGAGCAGGGATGGGGACCGTGGGGTGGGAGGAATGAAAGATGGAGGGATGGATGGAGGGGCAAGGAGGCTGGTAAGGTCACAGAGAAGGGCAGCATCGGGCCGGGCAAGGAGCTGCTTCCTGTTGTGGCCATGGCAACATGTAGAGCTGGCTGCATGTCATAGAAATGGAATCATACAAGACGTGGTTCTTGGTGACTGGTCCGTCTATGTTGTAGCATGGATCAATACTTCATTCATTTTAATTGCCAAAAGATATTCTATTGAACGAACGCACTACATTTTATTTATCCATTCATCCATTGATGGACATTTGAGTTGTTTCTACTTTTTGGCTATTATGAATAACGCTGCTGTGAACGTCTATGTGCAAGTTTTTGTGTGGACATCCGTTTTTATTTCTCTTTGGGTGTATACCTATAAGTACAATTGCTAGCTCGGAGTACACATGGTAACTATGTTTAACGTTTTGAGAACTGCCAGATTGTTTTTACAAAATGCTCCTCTGTCTCTAGTAACATTTTTGTATTTTAAAGTCATTTTTGTTTGATAGTAGTATAGCAACTGTAGCTTTCTTCTGTCCCTTGTTTTTTAAAAGATGATGTAGCCTTAAGTAATATATAGTTATGCATGTTTTGAGCTTTATAGAAATGGGGTCAAACCATCAATGTAGTCTACTTGGACTTGCTGTTTTCACTCAGTGTGCTATTTCTAAGACCTATGTATGTTGTCACATGTAGCTATAATATAATTCATATAAACTTGTATGTTATATAAGGAGCCAGCTTATATGAATGACAGCTTATATGTTCAGTGCTGTATAATATTCCACCGTGGGACCCTACCAGCATTTATTGCTCCATTCTCTCATTACTGGATGTTTGGCTTGTTTCCAGTGTTTGACTACTACAAATTTATTGCTGCTGTAAACATTCTTGTACACCAATCCTGATAGGAGAGTTTCTCTTGTTCTCAAAGGAACCAGCGATGTCACCATTGACTGGGAACTTGTTAGAAATGCAAATTCATGAGCCCCACCCAACATCCACTGAGTCAGGAGCTCTAAGGCTGGGCTTGGAAGTCTGTGTTTTAATCAGCCCCCCAGTGACTCTGACGTCTGATAGTTTGAGGTGCACTGCTCCAGGGTATACACTGGGAGTGAAATTTCTGGATTGCAGGCAGCCGGTTGTTTTCCAAAGTTGTTGTTCTGTGTTACACTCGGACAGCGTGTGTGTGAGTTTCCATGGAGACGTGCCCTCTTAGCACTTAGTGTTGCCAGACTTCTTTATTTTGCCCACCGAGTGGGTTGATCTGTCTGGTCTTCCCTGAGAGAGGCAGGGGTGTGGCGGGTGACTTCTCCTCCCTGTCTGCCTCCCGCCCTTCCTCTGTCTCAGCAGCCAGACACGGTGCTGCCACAGCACGTTTACTGGCAGCTCAGCCGTCGCTGTGGATACAGCCTTCTTCAGGGTGGTTTGTTCCGACAGGAGTACATGCACTACCTGCTCGCCCTGGAGCACCGCGCCGAGGAGCAGTTCCTGGAGCACTGGCTGAACCCTCACTGCAAACCCCACTGCGACAGGAACAGAGTCCATCCCGTGTAAGGGGCGTGGGACCAGCTGTGGTACGTCCCCTTCTTCCAGGCCTTCTGTCTGGGTGGTCGGTTGGGGACAGCATGGCTGGGACTGGAGACTCTCCGGACCACGGTGCTAGGGGGCCAGCCAGCTAGCTGGTCATGGGTCAGGGGTGGCAAGAGTGAGGCAGGGAAGATGGGGGAGCCAGGTTGAAGGGAGCCCGTGGGACACACAGGGGAGCCTGACATCCTGAGTCCCCAGGAGATCCCGGATGGGGGAGGGATGTGGCCCTATTTGCCATTCAGAGCAGATCAGTCTGGAATACAAATCTGGAGAACCGTGGCTTGTTGAGACTTGGGTCTCTAGGTGGGGTCAGCATCGTGGGATTGACCCATGCCATCGACCACATCATCACCATTATCATATCGTCATCATTGCTGCATCAGCAGCCTGTTTCCCGGGTCTCTGTCCCATCCCCCACTGTGCTCCCGCAGCCACCCTCTGCCTTCTCTCCTCCCTGGGCTTCCGCCTTCAGCCCACCCACAGGGGACTGCTCAGGGTCCCCAGCACACCCCACTCCCACCTGAGGCCGTTTGCTTCTCCCTGTCTGTCTGTCCTCAGCACCTTTCCCACCTTTCCAAATCCTATGAGATAAGGTAGCAAAATTCCTTCAGTGGTTAAGCCCAGGGAATTTCATTTCTCCTCTGTAAGTTTTATGAACCAAGCAGGACAGGGTATAATCAAGTAGTTTATCATCTGTGGCTAGGAGAAATCTTACGCCTTTGTTGTGGTGCATTTTGTGCTAGTGTGAGAGGTTGACACAGGGACACTCCCGTTAGAGTATCACTCTATGGTTTTCAGGTTGCTGTCACATAAAATCTCTCATTTGATCCTCTTGACACCCTGCTGTCATTGCAGGGCATGCACTTCAACCCCATTTTATAAAAAAGGTAACTGAGCACGCGTAGGCTGCTAACTCGTGTTACGCGGCGGTAGGCATGGCAGTCTTCTGACAACGGCCATCCTGCACGATTTATGCAAACTATACTGCTCAGTCCTGTGTGGGGGGCATGGAATCCCTCAGAGGGGCTTTCACTGATAGTGAGAGGGTCGCCTACTGGAGTGGAATAGAAGTTCTGCTTTTGAGGGGTAGTGTTTGGGCTGACATCCCTCTTCCGTCCTTCTGGCCTTGGGAGCCCTGTTCGAGGTCAGGGTTCTGGTGTGCCTGGGTTGGGATCCCCGCCCCCAGGCTGCTGGCCCTCCCTGCACTGACCTTCATCTTCCAGTGCTGGAAGCCCTTGCTTGTCTTCTTCCAGAAAACAGAAGTGTGGAGTAGTAGATGCTCAGGCTCTGGAACTGGCCAGGGCTGGGTTTGACTCTGTGTCCCAGCTCTGTGGCCTTGGGCAAGTTTCCTAACCTCTCTGAGTTTCTGTTTCTGCCTCTGTAAATTGGGGTAATAATGATGTCTAGGAAGCCTGGAACATAGTAAACAACTCCGTAAATGGGAGCGCTTACTCCCGTTGTGCAGTCCAGGCAAGAGGAGAGGTTTCGGGTTGCGTGAGCCCCACCGTGGCATCCTCCAAGCGGTGACGGAGACCTGTTTCCCCTGGTGGGACAGGCCCTGCTGGTCCGGACAGGCGCCGCTCCTGCAAACACAGGGCTCCACAAAGGCCTCACTTCAGCAGCTCCCGCGTACACGAAGACAAGGAAGCAGTGGCTGGAGGGATGTGTCAGCTTGGAATTTGGAGTCAGCTTTCAGGTGCTGAGTCCACCAGCCACTGGCTGAATAACCTTGGGAAAAAAATTCCTGATTATACAATTTCCTCATCTGTAAAATGAGGATAGTAATAGGTCCTCCCTCATGGGTGTTCTAAGGATTGAAAAAGTCAATGCCTGGAAAATAGTGTTGCCCTGGCACACACATAGGAAGTGCTCAGGAAATGACAGCTGAATGGCTGTTGGCTCCTCCTTAGTCTCCTCTTCCTCTTCCTTAGTCTACTCCTTCTTTCCTCTCCTCCTCCTACTTGTTCTTTATCAACATCATCATCACCGTCACCACCACCACCATCATCATCACCACCACTTCCACCAGCACTACCATCATCACCACCACCATAATCATCACTGCCACCACCATCATCATGACTACCACCACCACCATCATCCTCACCACCATTATCATCACCACCACCATAATCATCACTACCACCACCATCAACCACCACCATCATCATCATCATCACTACCACCACCATCATCATGACTACCACCACCACCATCATCATCACCACCATTATCATCACCATCACCGCCACCACTGTCATCATCATCCTAACATTATTTTCTTGCTCTTGTTCTTTTTCAGCAAATATTTTACATGCAACAACCTGAATAATGCTGAAACAAGACAAGTCTCCTTCTTTCATCTGTTGTTAAACTGTGGAAATGGATGTCTTCAGACCTCGTGAATGCTGGGTGTGCCAGTTTGTCTTGGGGATGGCAAATATATATATCTTGCTTCATTTTACTAACCTGCATAAATCATTAAAACTAATAGTTTAAGGTATAGATGCCTCCAAAGGTCTTTCTACCAGTTTTTAAGGGTGGGCAGAACAAGAATCTTACATGGGCTGCTGGAGCTGGAGCCTCAGACCTGGCGTTTGGGGCAGGCTGCCTGTCCTAAGGAATTGGGGAAGTCCTCTTCAGAGGAGTGAAGCACACCATTTGGGGCTGCTGAGATTTTTTATCATCTATTTCTTTTTCCTCTTCTTTTCTGCCCTAATAAACATTGGTGTTAAATATACTTTCTGTGGTGTCTCCTTTCCTTTTCCTAGAAGAAGCAAAGCAGAGATGTCCCTCCCTTGCTTATCTGTGTAAATGTAGCATCAGAAAAACGTACTGTTGTTGGAATAACTGAATGGCTGAAACTATGAACATCCAGCAGTTTTGCACAAGGGCCGTATTTTTTTTGGTAAAGAGATTATTTGCTCAAGGCCAGCTCTGGAAATAGGGCCATTATTTAATACCAGGTGCACACCCTAGTCTTCTAGCAAAGGAGACATTCCTTATAGAAAGTGGATTTCAGCTCCTGCTTCCCTGCTTCCCTCACCTGGCCCACAGCTCCAGAATCAAAGATTGGGCAATTAAGGACCAATAAGAGCAGAAATTCAGAGGGCGGGGGAAGGTGGGCCAAACAGTTCTAGGGAAAGGAAAATCTGGCATCCTCAACAGAAGGCAAGAAGGGGTGCCCGCACGCCCCAGGCTACGGGGAGGGCTTGTCTCAAGGAAGGTTGGGTGGGTTTGTCTAGGGAGGAAGTCACCGCAGGTAGTTTGTTCAAGTTCACACAACTGGTGGATGGAGGAGCTGGGATTTGAACCTAGGATGCCCCCCGCCAACACCTTATACCTCTGCCCTAAATCCGATATACTTTTGCCTTGAATTAAGTGATTTTCTAATCTCAGCTCTCTGAGGGCTGAGGATGTGTCTTATCAGGGTTCAGCTGCACCCCTCACCTAGTGGGGCATCAGCTGCGTGCCGGATGCCTTCCATGGGCCCTGACATTCAATTCAGGGACTTGCCCAGGGTACACGGAAACATGGTGCATAGACGTTTCCCTCAGTCTGCCTCACACCTGCCTGTAAAACGCCTCAGGGTGTTTTACAAGAACTAGGAGCTGAATTCCTGCGTGTGGGACAGAGTGCAAGGGAATGAGACTGATAGGTCCCGAAAGAGAGAAGGAGGGAAGCAGAATTAAAAATAAAGCGGACCCACAGGGAGCTGGGTCCCACGTCCCGGCAGGGAAGGAAGGGCTTCATTGTGCTAAGGACCTTAGGTGTGGCTCATGTACTGGGGGCAGAAACTCTCTGTAGGAGCAGAGGGGAGTCTTCATCAGTCACATACAGGCTGGTTCTCAGCCTCTTTCCCTCCCCTTGACAAACAAGATGTGTATGCTTACCCAGAACACACGCCCGAGGCCCGCGGATGAAGGGCTAACCCGCTGCAGTTTGTAGTGATTTTGCTGCAACTTCCCCTCGTTAAAGCTCCTCAGAAGACAAGCAAGTGACAACAATCTTGACAGTGGCAGAGAGCAGTGGTTCAGAATCTAGGCTTGGGGCCAGACTGTATGCATTCAAATCCTGGCTCCACCACTGACTAACTGGGTGCCCTTTGGCAAGCTGATTAACCTCTTTGGGCCTCAGTTCCTTTATCTGTGAAATGGGAATAATCATAGTACTTAGTTCAAAATATCATTGTGATAGTTACTTTATTGAGTAAGCACTCTATAAAACTAGCTATTGCTATAGAAAATTCTTGGGAATTATTTTCTTGATCAAGATAAAGTCAGTCAATCTTTTTTTAATTTTCTTTAAAAAACTTTTAATTTAATTTTATTTAGGGAAAAGGTGGAGAGTGTTTGGGGGACCCAGAGTTAGAAAAGCCTCCCTATTTGAGAAAGAGTTGCCATCTTTATAATACTGAATCTTCCTATCTATGAACATGGTCTATCTCTCCATTTATTTAGGCCATTTTTTATGTCTATCATTACAATTTTATAAATTTCTTTGTAAATATCATACATATAATTTTGAAAGCATTAATCCTAGATTCTTATAGGACTTTTAAAATTATAACTGGAATTTTCTTAAAACTACATTTTCTGGTAGGTTATTCTGGTGTGTGTAGGAATAATACTTATTTTTATGTATTGATTGTACCCAGAAGCATTCCTCCTGGGAACAGAAACAACTTTACCAAGGTTATCTCCAATGGGGGGCAGCGTGTAGGCCTCTGAGCTACTTGAGGGAGGAGCATTCAGGCTCACCGGCTAACACAACCCGCACTTTCTGAAACAGGCAGAGACCATGTGCTCTGATGGTCTGGGTTTGGGGTCAGAAAGGATGGACTTGAGGATTTCCAGAGGGAACTGCATTTCACGTTTTATTTAACCAGCACTGAGCCCCTTGCAGGGAAGTGAGCTTATTCTTTTTATAGGTTCAAAGATAAAGAAGATCCTAGTTCAAAAAAACTTACAGTCTAGCAGGGAGACAGATACACAGGCAGGTAGCTGCACTGCAGATCAGGGGTTGGCAAACTTGTCCTGTAAAGGGCCCAGTAGTAAGCGTTTTTGTCTTATGGGCCACATAGTCTCTGTCACAACTGCTCTGCTGTTATATTTGCAGCAGCCAAAGACAATAGGTAAACAAATGGGTGTGGCTACTATGGAGGGATAAGTAGGGAAGAGAGCATGGCAAGGTGGTATCATGGAAAGAAACCTAGGTTTGGAGTGAGACAGATTCTAATTGCAACTTAACCTGGTGCTGAGCCGTGTGACTAGGGGAGTCATTTAACATTTTAGAGTCTACTGGTCTCCCATCCTTAATTGGGATAATAATACTGGCCTCTAGATTGCTGGGAGTATTAAATGAGATAACTGCCAACATTTTATTGAGCACTTAAAATGTGCCAGGCACCATGCTAATGCCTTCACTGTGTTAAGTCATTTAACTGTCACAATAACCCTGTGAGGTAGGGACAATTATTATCCCCATTTTACAGATGGGGACTCTTGAGATTTAGTGATGTGCTCAGGTTCATTAAATCACAACATTAGGAAGTGACTTGCCCCAGAGCCCACAGTGTCAACTCCATGTTGTGCGTCTTCCCTAAGACCCACGGGAAGCTTGCATGTCAGAGCTTCGCCACGTCAGCTGGCCTAGAAGCAGGACAGTACTCCCTCCTTATCTGCAGTTTCAGTTACCAGAGGCCAATGGCAGCCTAAAAATATTCAATGGAAAGTTCCAGAAGTACATAATTCATAAGTTTTAAATTGCATGCCTCCTAAGCAGCAGGACGAAATCTCCCCCCATCCTGCTCCATCTTGCCCAGGATGCGAATCCTCCCCTTGTGCAGTTTCCAGGCTGTGGACACTCCCAGCCCTCGGCGAGGTTGTCAGTTGTCAGATCACTGCTTGTGTCCAAGGAACCCTTATTTGACTTACTAATGGCTCCAAAGTGCCCTCCCAGCGGCTGGAGTTTGAAAACCAGAGGCCTAGAGTTTCCTGAAGCTTCTTGATGTTGTGGAAAGAACCTGAGACCGAGACCTGGGAGACCTGAGTTCTCGCCCCCTTTATTTATGTCTCCAATAAATCTATTCTGAGCACCTACTGTGTACTTCTCACTCTTCCAGGCTCTGGGGACGCAGAGATGAACAAGACAGACAAGGCTGATAAAAAAAAGTTGTGATAAAATTCATACATCATAAAATTCACCATTTTAATCCTTTTAAAGTTTACAGTTCGGTGGTGTTTAGTATGGTCATGATGCTGTACAACCGTCACCAATATCTAATTCCAGAACGTTTCCTCATCCCCAACGAGACCCTGCACGCACTGAGCAGTCACTCCCCATTCTGCCCTCCCTGCAGCCCCTGGCAACCACAGATCTGCTTTCTGTCTCTCCAGAGTTGCCTATTCTGGATATTTCATATAAATTGAACCATACAATGTGTGGTCTTGCGTATCTGGCTTCTTTCACTTAGTGTATGTTTTCAAGGGCACTGGCGCTGTTGTAGCATATGTCAGTACGTCATGCCTTTTTATGGCTGAATAATATCCCTTGTATGGGTATATCACACTTTGTTTATCCATTCGTCAGTTGATGGACATCTGGGTTGCTTTGACCTTTTTAGCTATAGTGGGAAGTGCTGCTATGAACATTCATGTGCAAGTTTTTGTTTGAGTACCTGTTTTCAATTCCTTTGGCTATATATTAATATCTAGGAGTAGAATTGCCAGATCCAATGGTAATTCTCTGTTTAACTTTTTGAGGAACTACCAAATTGTTTTCCATAGTGGCTGCCCGTTGTATATTCCCACCGGCAATGTATGAGGGCTCCAATTTCCCTACAACAACTTATTACTTTCCATTTATTAAAAAAATTAAGCCATGTGTGCATGGGTAGTTTATTGTGGTTTTGATTTGCTTTTCGCTACGGACTAGTGATGCCGAGCATCTTTTCACGTGCTTATTGGCCAGCAGCACATCTTCGCCGGAGAAATGTCAATTTTGGTCCTTCGCCCATCTACAAATTCAGTTGTCTTTTTGCTGCTGAAGGGCTGATGTTTTTGTAGTGACTAGATCACAGCTTACAAAGGGTGAGATCTTGGACAGGTTGCTGAACCTCTGCTGCCTCAATTTCATCTTCTGGAGGATAAATGAGAGCTAACGATAGAACCCACAGGAAAGGGTGGTTGGGAAGATTAAATGACTTACTGCGGGTGGAGCTATCTATGTCTGGGCCATGTAACTGATAGCCCTTCTAAGACACGAGATGGGACTAACAATAGTAACGCAACGAGAAATTACCAGAGATTAATACCTGCTGGGAAGTAAATAAAACAGTGATGCGATAGAGAGTGACTGGAAGGCTATTTTCGGCTGGGTGGACAAGGAAGGCTTTTCGGAGGAGGTGACATTTGAGCTGACACCGGAACGGCAGGAAGGAGCCAACCATGTGAAGATTCATGTACAGGAAGGGCATTCCAGGCTGAGAGGACGGCCAGGGCAGAGGTTTTAAGGCAGGAACAAGCCCGGCCAGTTCAAGGAACTGCTTGGGAGAAGGTCAGAGCTGCTCGGGCTAGGGATGGAGGAGGCTGGGCATGCCTGTCGGGGGTTCCTGGCTGGCCGTGACAGCGTGAGGAGCGGGAGAAGGCAGCTTCGGAGTCAGGAAGCCGGGCTGTCGCGTCTCCGCTTGTTACTTAGTCAAACTTGAGACGAGTTACTCAGCCCCTTTGGAAAAGTCCTCTGTTTGCTCATGTTGGTTGCACCTCCTCGTGGGTCTACAAGTGAGATAAACAAAAGGGGGGGGCCCACATTTTAGACAGTATTAATCACATCAGTGTGGAGTGGGGGATGCTCGACTGCAGTTTAGCTAATCCCTTTGTACTGGCCAGGAAAGACGACACGCAGAGTGGGTGTGTTTGAAAATATGTTTTCATGGGGGTGGGAGTGGAGAATGCAACCTGTGTTCTTCTACCGCAGTGGTTCTTGCAGGGTTCTTGGCCTCCCTCCCACCTTCCCACCTTCCTTGGACCTTTCTTCGGGGTCTGGTCCAGTTGAGCATTTATTCAGCACCCACTAGGTGCAGGTGCGAGGCTTTGAGGGTGATGCCACAGTTTGGGTCTTCGGGGAGCTCACCACACACCTCCTACACAAGGCATCTTCACGCTCTCTCTCCCCCCGCAGCCCCGTGCAGTGGTTGAGAGTACTCTGAAGCCAGCCTGGCTGGGTTTAACCTAGACCCACCCTCCCTAGTTACTGAACTTCTCTGTGCCTCAGTTTCCTCATCTGTGAAATGGAGCTAACAGTAGTACTTACCTCACAGGGTTATGACGAGGGCTCCACACAGGTCACTTTAATATAGGGAAAGTGCTAGAAGAATGCCTGGTAGACAAGGGCTAGATAAATATTTGTTTATTAAAATCAATAACATCGATGCAAACATCAGCTTTGTGACCCTGGCAAGCCGGTGGACAGCCAGAGAGCCTCAGTTTCCAAGTCCGGGGCTATCGTGAGGCTCCAGTGGGATAACAGTGTGCACAGCGCCCGGCACTGAGAGTCCCTCCACAGATGCCAGCTCCCTCCCTCCCTCTCCGCCTGAGTGGGGCTGGGACCCTGCCTGCCTTTCCCACGAACTCCTCAAGAGCAGAGAAACGTGCCTTATTGAGGTTCTTAGGAATCTGTGTTCTCTGGGATTGGAAAAGGAGAAGAGAAATTGCTTCTCTGGTTTGGAAGAGAAGATGGGCATGGTGTGTGTGTGTGTGTGTGCGTATGTGTGTGTGTGCGTGTGTGCATGCCAGACAGGCGGTGCAGACGCAGCCCCGGCCACACCCGCGAGGCCCACACAGAGCTGCTCTGTGCAAGGAGCGATTTTATTGAGCCTGGGGCCGCCCGGAGCCAGGGCGGGCGCAGGGCCTGCGAGGGCCTGGCCGGCCACTAGGGGTCAGTGTGGCCCCGCCGCAGGCGCCCGCGGGCCGCTTATCTGATCCCACTGACAGTTCTTGACAGTTTGCAACATCTCCTACCCCAAGTTAAAAAAAATAAAAAATTAATTAATGTATCTCTCTCCGTAGTGGAGAACGGAGCCCAGACAACTGAAATAACAAGCCGGCTCTCTTTGCAGGAAAACGCAGAAGGTGGTTAAACCGTCCCGTCCTTTGCATTCCTGGGCTGAAGGAATAAGGCTCCAATTGTGGTTTCTGCTCCGGTTATCTTGGTGCCGCCGACGGTGCCACCGGGGGAAATCTGCTGAATTCTTCCCTTTCTATTTTCTGCCTGGGCACGGAGGAGGGCGTTAATGCCGGCTGGCAGTTACATGACACTGAGATGGATGGTAATGGGGTGTGTTAACAAACAAGGGCAGGAAATAAAGTGTCATATTTTCTGGAGGGTGAACCGCTCCCGGGAGACAGATCTGCAGGCTTCCACGGAGGAGACACTTTGAAGGAAAAAAAAAAAGCCCCGTGTGATCTCGCTCTCTCCCTTCACTTTCCTGTGCCTCTTTGCTGAGACATCAATTTAGTTTTATCCCTGTCTGGCTAACAGGCAAATAACAGAGCACAAAAAAGAAAAGAAAAAAAAAATAACCCACTTAGATTCCCTCTTCCAGGTTTAGTTATTCTTTTGTCTCAGGCTAAGTCTGGAGGTAAACGAGGCTTCAGGACTTGGAGGTAGACTCCACAACATCACAAATACCTGCCTGGAACCTGGAGCCAAGTGTACCCAAAACCAACTGCCGACCCTCAGTCCCACCCTCCCGGCAGATAGGATGCCTCGAACCCGTCTCCTCGCTGGTGCTTTGCACTTTGGGAGAAGACCGTCACGCCACTCCTGTGTCCTTGTCACCCTCCTCCAAGACACCTTTGCTGATTCTTTCTGCAGGGACCCATGACTCCCGCCTGCCTGGCCACCCATTTCCCCCGCTATCCCTTTCTCTGGACAATGAGCTTTTTGAAAGTCTGGCTGCTGTCTCACTTTTCTTTGCATCCGTAGCACCTGGTACAGTTCCTGGTACATTGTTAGTAGGTACTTGATATATATTTGTGAACGAGTAAGTAATGATATCCTGAACTCCTCTGATAGCAATAATCATGGCCAATGTATACTGAACTCAACCCCTGTCCTCAATGCTTTGCATGCTTGCTCAATCCCATAGCATCCTGTGAGATGGGAACCAGCATGTCATCGTCATCAGCCCTATTTTACAGAGTGAGAAGTTGAGCCTTGGGGGTAACTGACTTGCCCACCGTCACGGAGGCTGGCAGCCACAGAGCAGGGATGCAGATCTGGCGATCGATGCTTCAGGACCTCTCCCTCCTTGGACAGCCTGCTGCACAACACCTGGGTCCCTCGCATGGCATTTCACACTTACTAACTCACATGACTATAAATCATGTGTGCTCTGGTTTGATCTCCTTGCAAAAATGCAACCTCCTCGAGCCCAGGGTGTTAGCTGCAGCTTCTCCCTGGCTCTCAGAGAGAAAAGATCAAATAAAGGCAAGGGTCTGGGTCCTCTGGAAGTGGGCTTTGGAGTTGGCTTTGGTTTGCACTGAGTGCATCCCCATGGAACCTGGCTACTTTTGAACTCTGGAACCAGGCTGCCCGTGTTAAAATTCCAGCTCTGCCACTTACTGACTGAGCCAGTTGCTTAACCTCTCTGGGCCTCGGTTTTCTCCTTTGCAAAATAGGCATAACAACCCACCTCATACAGCCGTCATGGGGATGAAATAAATGAATGTATTTGCTTTGAAATTTGCTTGACACAAATCTTGATTAAGTGTCAGTGGTTCTTATTTTGAGAATCTGCATTCTTTGCTGCCACTTTGAACTGTATGCTTGTCCCTGTACAGTTCATTGAATGACCGTGGGCCTCATAATTCTGTCTTTTTCATTTAAAAAGTAGTCATTCCATTAAAAGCCAAGAATACACCAAACCAACAACCTTGCTCCTTTGAGGGGATGAGGGAAGACAAGCACTCGGTATTCCACCTTAGACAGTCACTTCCTGTTACTTATTAACAGCGTATAAATCATCAAGGATGCCCATATAAGGCCTGGTATTCCATACATTCGGTGTAGGGCTGCTTTGGGTGGACACACGCTCACAATTAATGAAGTCAGCCGGCTTCTCCGGATGAAAATAAATACCTGAGGAAGAGAAACCCAAGACCAAAGGCTTGGGACACCCCGCGCCGTCGGCACCAGCTCACGCTCTTCCTGTGAGTGATGCGGCGTGACTCGATACTTATTCCTTCCTGAGAGCTGGGTCAACCCACTCCGGCCACACTGTTGTCAACGTTCCCAGTGGTGTCACCAGATACCGTGTTCTCTAAGGCCAGAATGCATGCCGTTGAGTTCTCTGCAGGAGGTGGGCGGAGAGGAGGACACAGATCTCTGTGTGGGTGGGACTCAGACGGCTTGGGACAGATTCCCATAGTTATTACTTGGTCTCCAAATGTTTACGGAGCACTTGCCATATCCTTGGGCCCAGGGCTAGGTGTGGGGATCTTGGTGGGTCCTTCTCCATCAAGGGTACAGCCTAATGGGGAACAAGCATCACTGTCTGCTGAGTGTTGTGAGGAAGGCCAGAGTGCTCAGGGTGCTGTAGCGTCTACAGAGGGGGTAGGGGACCCCGTTTTGGCCCAGGGATCAGGGAAGGCTTCCCAGAGGATTGCTGTCTAAGCTGAGTGATGAGGAATGAGCAGGAGGTGGCTAGGCAAAGAGAGGAGGTAGCCTGTTCCAAGCTTGTTCAAGACCCTGAAGTGGAGGACATGGAAGGTTTGAAAACACAGAGGAGGCCTTGTAGGGCTGGAATGGAGAGAACCACAGGGCAGGGAGAGTGAGTTGGGATGACCTTGCAGAGGCAGGGAGGTGGGGCCATCCACAGGCTTGATGGCTGTGATTAGGATTAGGGTTAGGATTTGAGGGTTCTTACGAGGGTTGTAGGATACAGGGGAAGGATTTTAAGCAAGAAAAAGAAGGTAATGAGATATATATTTTAAAAAAACATCACTTGCATTAAATAGGTATCTGCAGCGTGTATTGGAGAGGGTTAGAGAGAAGCCAGGTGGCAGAGAGGTGGCACGGGAGACCTAGTAGGAACCTCTGTAGTAGGCTGGGAGTAGGGGAGATGAGGGTGGCCTGGAATAGGGGCAGGAGAGAAGGGAGGTAGATTCTATAGACATTTAGGGGATAGGAGTGACAGGATTGGATGTGGGGACAAGGAAGAAAGAGGATTCACAGAGGACTCCCAGGTTTTGAGTTCGAATGAAGCCGTGGAGGGTGGAAGGAGAATGGGTTTGGGGCAGAGCAGGTCACATGTTCAAGTGACATGTTGAGTTTGAGGTCCTGGTAAGACGTCCGAGGTGGGCAACTGGGCAGGTCCTGGGGTGCAGCAGATAGGCTGGGCCGGTGTTAGAGATTGGGAGTCACTGGCTCATAGGTGGCGTCTGAAGCCGGGGCGTGGATGAGGCATGGAATTGGAAGGGTTGGAGAGGGGAAGATGACAGAGGGTGGGTGGGCTTGGGCTCTCCTTTGGGACACTTTGGCATTTGTCTGGGTAACCAATCTTAGGTGGCAAAACAGTTTTTGCACTTTTATATTTTTGGAAGAAATAGTAGTGACACAGGCCCGTGAAATTTCAGCCACACGGTGAGTCTTCACTGTCATTCTTAGCCTGCTCTGGGGAGCCGGCTGAGCCTTATTGAGGTCGAAAAGTCACTGGTCCTTTGCTGCTGCTTTACTTTGCTTTGCCAAAGATCTTCCCAGCTGATCTTGTTGGAACAAGGACCTCTCTAGCGTGCTCCTCTGTCCCTTGACCCATTGTAGGACTCCCTAGACGGCCTTTGGGGCAGGTGGGGATTCCCGAAGAAAGCAAGGTTGTGTGGCCTCTCAGCCGGTGGCCCGTCGGATTTGGTGTTAAGAGCTGCTTTGGAGGGACGGGTGCCTCTCTGTGATCTGAGAATTTAAATGCATGACCCGGCCTTTACCCTCTCACCTTTACACTCGCTCTGATTCCGTCTTCCTGAATGTGGGCAGTGTGCTCTGCTGGTGGCGGGGAGATGATTTTAGGTGGCAGACAGACATGACATTAAATTACATTAACTCACAGAATGATAAACTTACATTATGTTCAATCCTGCTATGAAAAGGAGAACATTCCAGGATGTTTTTAATGCTTACTAATCTCTCCTTTTAACAAAGAATGAGCAGACTCCTGGGGCCAGATAAAACCTCAGCCAGCACCACTATCTAGTGACAATTAATTGTTTTATTTTCATTGATTTTTAAAATTTCCCTTCTCTTTATGGCCGGTGATGCTGGTTTGCTTTTATAGCTGTAAAACTGCATATTCCAGCTCTCTGTTTTGTGGAGTTAATTTGTCACCTTGGCTAACCTAGCCTATCCTGACTGCTGCAGTAATGATGTAAAATATTCTTCTGAAATAAATGCATTTGTATAATTTTACAGCGCCACACAGCTAGGGCAAAATACGTGAAGATGGTAACATCAGCAGCAAAGCCCGGAAAACGATTGACTAGATTAAATAACTTTTTAAAGGGGGCTGACGTAATTAGGATGATCAGGCCTCCTGGTTGTCCTGGAATTGTGTTCCTGGGATGTGAAAGTTTTAGAACTAGGAAAGTCCCAGGCAAACCAGGATGAGTTGGTCAGCCCGGTCTTAAGTAAAACTAACTGGTTATCTTCCCCAGTTGGTCTTAAACCGGAGTGGGGTGGCTGGGCGCACTCCTGAGTCTCCAGGGGTACTGGGTCGTATGAGGAGTCCCTGGATCTTTGCTAAGTCTCCCCTGCCCAGCCCGGCTGAACTGTCTCTCTTGACAGTGGAGGAAATCAAAGAGGAGTAAAGTGACTGATGTGTTCGAGGATGCACAGACAGCACGTGGTAGAATGAGGAGTAGATGGTTAGTTTCGTGTTCAGTTTTCTTCCCAGGGTCCCCAGCTAGAGCCCTTTGCTCTACTCTGTCCTGTTTGCTTTCAGTTTTCTCTGTAATGGCGTTAAACCAATGAACAATTAGACGGCATGTGCTAAATCAAGACACTGTCCTAAGAGCTTTATACATATCAATCATTGGTCTTCACAATAATCCTATAAGGTAGGTGCTGCTATTATCTCCTTTTTACTCATAAGGAAACTGAGGCATCACGAGGTTAAGTCACTTGCCCAAGGTCATCCAGCCAGTCAGTGGTAGAACCAAGATTTAGAACTGGGTCGTCGGGCTTGGGGCCACGTGCGTGATCACCACGCTGACCTGCCGCACTGAGCTTGTGGGGTGCTTCGGCGAGCTCTGCTGTTAGACGGCAGCTCCCGGGGGGTGATGTCCACATTTACGTTGTGTGTGATACTGGGAAGGACTCAGGTTTAGGTATCACAAGATCTGGGTTTGAATTCTGGCTCGAGCATTCGCTTAAAATGACTGGGCCTCACTTTACTTGTGTATAAAATGGGAAAATAGTAATAATAGATAATATTATATCTGCTTTGCTTTGCTGGGTTTTCATCAGGATCACATAAAGACGTCTACATAAAAGGCCTTTGTGAATAGCAAAGTACAAAACAGCCCGGTGCAGTGGCTCACGCCTATTATCCCAGCACTTTGGGAGGCTGTGGTAGGAGGATTGCTTGAGGCCAAGAGTTGGAGACCAGCCTGAACAACAGAGAGAGACCCTCATCTCTATGAAAAAAAAAACAAGGTGTGAAAAAAACAAGCACAAAACAGATATTGGTTCGTTTTTATAAAACAGACAGTAGCATAAAGTTGTTCAAGGCATGATACCGATGTGAAAAGCCCACTATGAAAAGGCAATGGGTTGGGTAATTAAAAAGGCCCTGATTAAGAATGTGTGAGGCGAACGTGATAACCACTACACTACGGAAACCAGCCCCTGATTAAGAATGTGGATGGCAGTGACATAAATAGTAAGTGCTCATCGCATTTGCTGAACGGACAAATGAATGAGGCTCGCTGGAGATGAGGACCGTGACCGAATGCTGATGCATTGTAAAGTGCACAGACCTGCTCGGAAAAGACGAAAGAAAAAGGAAAGCCTTTGTGTCATACTACCATTATCAGGTCTGTCTGCTTTGCGGATGAGAAAGCCCAGATAGAGAGAGCCCGAGAGACTCCCACAGAGCGTACTCCGCTCCCAGCGCCGTCCTCCGCAGCTGCTGACTCTTTGAGTCTCATTTTCCTCCTCCGGCACTGGGGTAGTGAGCATTAGATGATGTGTTAATATTTCATTCAACCCATCAAGCGCTCAGCACAGTGCCAGGCAATATCAGCCTCGGTCAATATCAGCTGTTATTATTAGAGCTGGAGGGACCTGGTTTAAAGGGAACTGATTGTTACTACATTGAAGATGTTGATTTGCATTTCAACATCTCCTCTGAGATGCTGGAGTTGCCACAAGAGGCTGTGAGACCTTCCTCTGGTTTCAAAACCTCTCTGATCCTTCCTGGAGGCAGAAGGGTGCCTTTCAAGACCCCTTACAGCCTCTCTTTGATTCCAACCCGTCCTCTGGGTTTGAACCTCTCAATTAGTCAATCTTTTCACATCTTCGTGCTTTAGCAAAGTGGCTACCCACTAAAGAAGTTAGTGCTGCCTCCCTTCAGCAATGACATGCTCGTGCTAACAAAGTGTCTTTCAGACGACCTGAGACACAGAAGGCCCAGAGGCTGGGAGCAGTGGCGGGCTGTCGTGCGGTCCCGCTCCGTCCACCCTCAGCATGCTATCTGTGGGGGTTGGGAAACATTATCAAAACAGGCCCCATCTGTTCCTGAAGTGGTGGAAGAATACTCGTGTGATAAATTTACAGGGTCACTGGAAGACCCTCTAATTTTCTGGGAAATGACAAGGCGTCTGTGGCCACGTTGTGTAAAATTTCCTCTTTTATGCCCAGGTTACATGCCATGCACTATTTACTTGGAGTCTGAGGGTATGTTTACCTTTCAGGCAACATCACAAGCTGTCAAAGAAATCTACTCAGGGTAGGATGTGTTGGGTGTCTCGCTTTTCTAAAAATGACACTCGGTTCTTTTTTTTTTTTTAATAAATCTTTTTAGGCGTTATGTTCACAGTGCAAATAGCTCAGAAAGGACACTGGTAGGAAGTCAAAGTTTAAGTCAGGGCAGATGTGTTGTGTGGAAACAGGGCTCAACCCAGCAGCTTTGCCAAGAAAGGAAGTGGGCTATATATTGGATTCCCTCTATGACGTTCAACCGAAGCAGATAATTGGGGGATAATGCTATATTGATCTCCTGCGTAAGCAATTCTGTGTCTGAAGGCTCCATGGGTCACTCACTCTGAGCAAACGACAGATGGTATAGAGAAGCTGCCTCCAAAGTCAATAGCTGAAGGAATGCTTTGGGGACAGATTGGAGAGCATGTTTTTCCAAATTTAGAACCTGCTCACATTTCGTGGCTTCTGACATTAATATTGAACTTGAACATAAAGTTCTAGCAAAATACAATTTCCTGATTCAAAATAAGACGCTGTCTAAGGGAGCTTGTGAGAGTGTCTTGGAAGTCCGCCGTCTCTTACAAAACAGCCAGTTTGAGGGTTCAAGTGTGAATGAACCAGGAGCAGACGGATTCCATTTCCCTTGAAATCCGCGTGGCTTTTAGAATTAAGCAGCAGCAGGGTGGCAGTGGGGGTGTGGAGAGGAGAGAACTCTGGAAAAAGTACATTTGAGGTTTTGCTGACCCAAAGACATTTGAAAATTAGTATGAATTCTTCTAGCAGGTCCCGACAGTCTGTGAATCTTGCAGACTTAGTTTTTGGTCTGATAAATACCCAAGAGGAGTTGTTGGAGAACAGAGCGGGCGTCAGGCCACAAGAACTGCCTGGGGACACAAGGACTGCCACCCTGGGCTCTGCCTGCCTGCCTTTATCACAAGGCTGTAGTCCCCGGGACTGCTCTGGTCCCGTACTTACTGATCTTGAGGCTCCCACAGCCTCGAGGTTGGGGTTGAGTGGCCCCGTATCCCAGCTCCTACAATCTTTCTAAAATTCTCTAATCATGTCACTTAGAAGATGGGCTTAAGACCCCTTAGTAGCAGCACTGCCGTTGTAGTGTAGAGTCCGCTGTCCTGAGCATGGTCTGCCTCCCTCTCCAGTGTCGTCTCTCCCATACTGGGTCCTCTAGCCCTGCTGAGCCACTCTTGTCCACCCTAAAGCACCATATCCTTTGTGGCTTCTCTGTCCTTGTCATTTGTTCTGTTTGAAATATCCCCTTCCTATCTGCCCTATTTATCCAGTAGTCCTTCCCAGAACCCCCTCCACAAGCCCAGGGCTAGGATAGGCTCCCCCTTTCTGTGCCACCTCTGCAAGGGCACCCTGAATATATCTCTGTTGTGGTGCTCACCGCTGTCTGTATGACAGTGCTGAGTGTCCGTGTGTGATGAGCTGGAGCACATGATATTCACCAGATCCTGGGAACAGCAGGCTGTCCTGAAGGTATGTCACAGTAGGGAGTGGGGTGTAGATCACACTCCTGGGGAGCTGTGCAGTGGGGAAGGCCCCTTGCTGTTAATAGCTTGGTCCTTGGGGAAGTGGGTGATTATTGGTGGGAAACCAGCAAGACAGTGGAAGGCTGTAGGGTGTAGGACATAATCCTTTACTGTAACTCCTCAGCTACAAAGTCACCAAGTCCACAAAACCACCACTGGATTTGTATTTCTTGTGGAAAAATGATAAAGGGGCCTAGAACGGTATCCCAAATGGCTCATGTCCACCTTGGGATGACACCTATAGACACAAGAATGGAGACAGGATCAGGAGGAAGAAAGTGGGAATTTCCATAAATTGTGGGGAGGGGTCTGGATTTACACAGGTCATAAAGTTGGGGATTTGAGCTATGGGTGATACTTGTTTCTTTTTCCATAGGACTGTGAGTTCTTGGGATGGAGGGAGGGGGAACTGTAGCTTATTCATCTCTGGATCCCCAGAACCTAACACAGTGCCTGGCGTATACCACATGGGGCTCAGGGAATAACTGTTGGATGCATGGAAGGATGGAAGGGTGGATAGATGGGTGGATGGGTGGATGAAAGGATGGATGGATGGATGGAAACATGGCTGGACAGAAGGTTGGATAGGTGGATGGGTGGATATATGAATGCAAGGAAGGATGGTTGGATTATTCAAAGGATGCAGACAGAGTAGTTATGATTTTCCCTGTGCCTCAGCTGCCTTCTCTCACCCACTCCCTTCCCTAGCTGCCTAACTCACAGTTACCCTTTATAACACAGCACCTGAGGCAGAGGGCGTAGTATAGGCAAAGGCCCGGAGGCCAGAAGGAGCAAGGCCCAGCTGGAAATGGCAAGAAGGTGCATGTGGTTGGAAGGCACATTTTGAGGCAGGGGGCAGACGTGGGCAGCAGAGCTGGAGAATTTTAATGAGGGGTCAGATCATGAAAGGTCTCTGTGCATCGGTCTAAGCCTTTGGACTTTGTCCTGAGAGCAGTGGGAGCTGTTGAAAGGTCCCACGCAGGGCAGCATCCTGAACATTTGCATTCCACTTCTTTGTCTGTATCACCTTTTACGTAGATGCTTAGAACTGCCCCGCCAGGAACACTGCGGCCCAGAGTAGAAGCCGGGCCAGCCCTGTTTCAGCAGCAAGTCCTGGACCTGGAATTGGAAGGCCTGGGTTTGTTTTGAGGCCTCACTCTTTCAGTTGCTAGCTAGACATTGACAGAGTCACTTTACCTTGTGCCTCAGTTTCCTTATCCGTAAAGTGAATGAAATAGAGTTTACCCAGGGCTGGCTTCATGCACGTGTAACTTGTGCAGTCAACAGGACCCCACGCTTACAACAACCCTGTGCTTGCTTTAATGCTCTGCTGTCACTGCCTTGAAATTCGTACCAGTATTTGAACAAAGGAGTTCCACGTTTCATTTTGCGCTGGGCCCCACAAATTATGTAGCCAGTCCTGAATTCACCTCAGGGGGATGTTGTGGGGATAACATACGAGCCAGGATGTGAAAGGTCTTCAAGGATGATAAAGCACTAAACAAACATAAGGCCTTATTGATATGATCCAAGGTTATATGGTCATTCTAAGTTTATTGATCCTCCCGAATGCTGGGTGCTCGGACTCAAAGATAATTAAGCTCCGTCACTGTCCTCATGGAAGTCTGGGTTGTTCAGGAAGGGGCAGAGTTGGAACTTGAACCCATGCCTTTAATATTCAAGTCCGGTCCTTTCTTCTACGATCAACTGTTGCCAGTATGTCTGTCGGCTCCACTGCTCTGCAAGAGCCTTGGGGGCTGGGGCATCTTCCCTATCCTCGTAGTGCCTGGAATGGTGTTTCATACACACAGAGCACCCAGTAAATGTTTGTTGCATGAATTAACATTTGAGAGACGAGCGAGATTATGTTCCAAGCATCCCTACTTAAATCTCTGTTGATGCTTCCTACTGTTCTCAGGATGAAACCCAAACTCCTTTTCTTGGCATAAGGCCCTCAGTGGTCCAGCCTCTGCTCATATTAATACCACTGTCCTCCTCTCCTAATGGGCCCCATCCCCTGGCAGCCACTCTGGCTTCCTTCCAGTCACTCTCACCCACCATGCCCCTGCCACCCCAGGGCCTTGGCATGTGCTGTTCCTTCTGCCTGGAACACTGTCCTTTGCTCTTGTCTGTTGCCTGGTTACCCCAAGCTCATCATTCGTGTTGCATCCCAAGCTTTACTTTCTCAGGGAGGCCTGTGCTGGCCTCCTCCCCAGTCAAATCACCCAACTCCTGATGGTCTCCCAAAGCACTGCAAACCTCCCTGTCCTAGTACTTTTTGCAATTGCAAATTTGCACTTTTTTGTGTGGTTATGTGGATAGCCGCCTGTCTCTTACACTAGCAGGACCACATTTGCGATTGTCCCCTGTGGTATCCCCAGTGATGAGCATGGTGCCTGTCACAGGATGGGTGCTCAATAAATGCTAGGTAAGTGTGTGAACAAGCATTAAGTGTTGGTGGTGTTTGTGCATGGGTGTTTTCTCTAGCATGGTGGAGGACGCTCCCGTAGGCCTGGGACTATATAATAATCCTATAACAATGAACCTCTAATGGGGGCCCCTCATATGCATGAGACACTGTACTAAGCCCTCTAAATATACCATCTCACGCTAGCCCCCCTGCACCCCTGTGGGGTGGGACTGTGATTGTCCCACCTTACAGGTGGTGAGCTGAAGGCTCAATGAGACTAATTGATGTCCCCAAGGTGACAGATCTAGGAAGGGACAGTCTCAACTTGAGGTCAACTCTGGCTCACACTGAAGTCTGGGCTCTACTCTTTTCTTTTAGCACCTCCTGTTGCTCTTGCCTTTTTTCTCCCCCATGAAGGGCCATGTTGGTCTCCGAGGGCACTAAGCGTGCAGGGATCTGTGCCAGCCTGGACTGCACACACGTGAGCCACATGTGAGCAATGGAACAAACACACACCAGGCAGGAGTGTCAGCAGGGACCCGTCCTGGCTCTACTCTCAGTTGCTTGGTCTCCCTGAACAAGTCATATTTTCTTTGTGAACCTCAGATTTTTCAACAGTAAGTCTGGGAATTGATCCCAGTGATCTCTAAGTTTCTACCTGGAGCTAATTCTGGTTAAGTCTTGACTGTATCTATAGGGTTTTTTCCAGCTCTGCCTTTCTTCCTGTTCCTTGAACACATCAACCTCCTTCCTACTCCATGGCCTTGGCACCTGCCAGGCCCTCTGCTTGGATCTTCCTGCCCTGATTTCAGGAGCTGGGCCGGCTCCTGGTCATGGAGGGTTCAGGGTAAGTGTCACAGATGGGCCTTTCCCAGCCACCTGAGCTAAGGTTGGGTCCCACCCAATCATTCTCTATTTCCTGGGCCTGGTTTGTTTTTTTCATAGCACTCATCACCATTTAAAATTTTATGTATGTATATACTTATATATATATAAATTTAAAAATATTTCTATTGATAATAAACATAAAATATAAAATTCTTTTATCTATCTATCTCTATGATATGTCATTGTTCATTATGTATGGATTTCCTGTCACTAGAATGTGAGGCCCATAGGAGCAGGGCAGTGGGCTGTCTTGTTTCTTGCCGCATTTTTAGCTCTTGGCAAGAGTGCCATGAGTAGTTGCTGATGCACTGAATGAATGAATGAATGAATGACCGAATGAGTGAGTGAAGAGTTCTCTGCTCTCCAGAGCGCCAAGGATAGGGACATAGGAGGGACTGATGCCATTGGCAGAAGCCCAGCCTCAACCCCATAGCTCACTTCCTGGAGCAATGCCTTTAAAGCCAGCTCATTTACCTTCCTGGGCCCCAGGAAAGCCCGAGATAGGTGCCATCCAGGAAACCCGGACTCTTTAAGATCAGCACGGTTTAATGCAGCATAAGAGCCTTAGGTCAGACCAAGAAATGACTTCCT
>CAUYRT010062086.1:0-14655 GCA_963574885.1 Lepilemur ruficaudatus | reverse complement strand
CAGGAGTTTGAGGTTGCTGTGAACTATGATGATGCCACTACACTCTAGCTGAGGGGACAGAGTAAAAACTCTGTCCACAAAAATAAAAAGAACTTTGGAGTTATTGCCCCTCTTTTCCTCCATTCTCATATATAATCTGTTACTACAGCATATTATGTACTAAAAACATTAATTTATTTTTATCATAACCTGATTTAATGCAGGTATTTTGTCTCTCTATTTCTGAAGTAGTCAACAGCCTCTGCATTAATCTCTCTGATTGCCAGGTTACCAACATAATGCTTTCTTCTTGGTAATCACCCTCCGCTGGCTTTTCATTCTTCATAAGTAAAGTCCAGCTTTATCACCTTGACCCTGAAATACTCCTGTGTTCTGGCCTCATAGTTTGAAATCACTTTATCAACCTCACAGTTCTCCAGCATTTCCCTTACCTACTTCCTGCGTCTTATTCTGGATCATTTTGCTTCTAATCCTTACCCATATTTTTGTTCTATGTCCTATATCTCATTAGCTCACAGTCTTGTTTTGCACTGTGGCAAGAAAGAGAGTTGTTATTTGATAACTGTATGAGGGACTTTGTAGGAACTGTGTGTGTGTGTTTATGTTCCACCTAAGTACAGAACCTGAACTTGAAGGATGGCTCCAACAAAGACTTCAGAAAACTGGGCAGGCCAAGAGAAGAAACAATCTGGGAAAGATGGAGCCTCTGCAGCTCCTCAAATCAGATCAGTAGAGGCTGTCTCTATTCATCCCTTCATTGTACTGGGTTTTATGTCTGTTTTCTAACTTGATTAAATTTCCTTGATCATGAAAAGATACACCCTCCATCACTTTTGCATCTTCTTCCCCTTCCCTACATGTAATTCTGGATACATAGAAGGTATTTAATAAATGCTGGTTGAATAAATAACTGGGTAGCATTTTTTAGTATTGTAGCACAACTTGGTGAATCTTCCACTTGAGTTTAAGTAGATTGTTCTGGGAACTACCTTTTTAGTGCTAATAATGTAACATCTCTGAGTGGATCTTCCATCTCCTACATTACCTCCCACATTGGTTTCTCCCAGAATGCATTTCCTTCCAATAAAAAATTAAATCGTAATTTGGCCCCTTTCACTTTCTCTTAAAATGCTTTGAAATTAAGTAACAGCAGAGGACTTTAAACAATGCAAATGTATGTTTTTAACTTGTTTTCTATCAAACACAACTATATCTTGTGGTATTATCAGCAGTGTTCTCAGTTTAGAAGCTCCTTTGTATCGGTGTAAACATGAAATGTATGTTTTTCTTCAGTTTTAAAAAAATTCCTCAAGATGCAGGCAACTGAGATGCTTGATACAAAGTGAAACATTCTTGCCTAATCATTTAAACGTTGTCTCCATTTTGTAAGACTCTGACATTAATAAGAATGGCTTCCACCTGTCTCTCAAAGTCTACTGGAAGGCTTTGGAATCCTAATAGCAGAGACTGCGTATTTAGTGCCACATAGAACTAAGCACGTAATATATAAGTGCATTATTATAAATGAAGGTAATGGCTGGTAACCCCTTGCAAAGCACTAGCAAGGAGGTGGTACATTTTTTTTTTTGTAACAACAATTAATCATGACAGAAGGACTCAGATGGGGAAAAAGGACAGATGGTTCTTGTTCCACCCTGCCCCTAACTTGAATTATCATTCCCTACCACAAATAGAATTTTGTACCAAAACTGTGAGGGAGAAAAAAAATCATGAAATAAAAATCTACAGTATTTTGTGCTATCAAATTGTTTAAAACCATAATGCAATGAGAAGTACGTTTATGTCAATACGGTGGAGTCAGAAAAACTTCTGGCATAATAAACATCAACAGTCATCAGGTATTTAATTGATTCAAAGGTAATCTAGACACTGGCAAACGATTGAATGTAAATATGTTTTAAGTTATTTTTTAGGGAACAGGAAATATTAACATCATATGGTCTAGTATAATCTTGATAATTCTACTTTAAGCTTTTGTTGCTTTAATAGTTCACTAAAGCCTTGACCCACACAGAATAAACTTTTCTGAGTGGTGATTAAGATTTCATGCTAGATGACCACAAGACATTTTCAAATGTAAAGATACACATATGGTTCAGAAGAACCTTAAATCATTAATATCAACCAAGCGGTAGATACGATGGGTATTTTGCTAACTTTGTAGACATTTCTTGTCTTCTTCATACGTAAGGCTTAGTACATTGTCTTCACTATGGCAACGTGTCATGTGATACAGTGTTCAGGAAGGGAGCTGGGAAATGGACACACGCTTTTTATCACCTAACTGTGGGCATAGTCATATACTCAGAGTTTCCAGCATTCTGAAAGACAGTGATAACTTGGTATCAGAGAATAGACGTTTATGTGGCACTTACTTGGTTTTATGAATATTTCAGAAGGGAACGTTGCCAAGGGAGGACTCATCTCCTGAGAACCCGTGATAGCGTGCTGTAACCGTTCATCCTGGACCCACGCCAAGCCTCAGTGGTCGGCGGTGATGATGAGTACTATTGACAACGTGGTTTTCCGAAAGAACAATCTAAACAGATTTCGTTTGTTGCCCTGTGGATTGGTTCCAAGAAACATTTTTGTCTCTGGATGATCAAAGCATGGTCTGATAAGCTAAGAATGCAATAATTGGTATAATTAGCCAATAATTTTGCAGCAGAAAAAGTTATTAGTGACTGCTAACTCCTTTGCATGTTAATGTTTTTTGAGGGGGAAATAAAAGCTTTCGAGGCCTAACCTTTTTTTTAAAACAATGTATTTCAGAGTTATTTGTGGCTGTAGTTGTTGCTGGAATAGTACAGAGGTGATTGTGCTTAAGTGATGTCATCAGAGAATCCTGCGAGGTGCCTGGCAGGGCCTGTGTGTGGTTTCTGGCATCTCAGCTGCCGAGAGTGAGCTTCCCCTTAAGCACAAATGGCAGGTGGAGCAGAAGGAGCCTTGGACTTACAGATTCTATTATTTCTGCATAAGAATGAAGATTCAAAACATCCTCCACCTCTCAGGATAGAAAAGCAAAACAACTATTTCTTTTAAACCAAACTGAACACAGGGCAGCCATGACACATTCACAGTGGAAGAAAATGATGCAAGTGTCTGGACGTGGGCCCTTCCCAAGCCCTGAAAACTAACTTGTGAACATCCCTTGTATGTGAGTCACTGCCTCCCTCCTGTTAATGTTTGTTACCTTAGAATTCTTTTCTCTTTTGTCACCATGAGGGAAGGAATTCTTTCTTCCTGTTGGCTCAGGAGGAGAAGAGACTGGAGGATTCCATTCCTACGTCCCAACCTCGAGTCCCAGTGGATGGTGATGTCAGAGAGCAGGGAGCTATTCCAGCACCCTGGGCTGCAGGTTGGAATTTCACTGTTTTCCTATAGGAGCAACAGGGAGCCAGGGTTTTTTGGTTCAGCTACTTGGGGGTTAACAGATTTACAAAGCCTGTAACCTAACCACCATTTTAAACATTGTTTCCCTAGGAACGTTTTCTTCTAAGTTCCAAATGAATTCACAAATACCTGTTTTGAGAATAAAAACAGCAGTTTGCAGATGGAGGACGATTGGATTTGGATGCCTCCCTTACTCATCTCTCCCTGGGGAATATTTCCCTAGTATTCCCCAGTCCTCCTTTGTGGTTATTTCTTGATCTTTTCTTTTCTGTTACAGTGTTCTAATTATCTTCATTATTAATCTCATGAATTCTTTTTTCAGTGTCCCAGATTCCTCAGAGAAATCACTTTATTGGTAATACTACAGACACTCTAAAACCAAACTTAGAATTTTAGTGAAAAGGTGTGCTTTGATCAATAATTACAACAGAAAATGGTGAGTTGTGTTCGCGTAATATTTCTAAATTAGGAAGGTAAATTGCTGTTAATATTTATGGACCATTTCCTATCTTTTCAAAGGTTTTCTTAGTGAGCCTCACAATTATACTGCCAGAGAAGTGGGCGACAAGGATTGCTAATACATATGGAAATTATCGTAATGGAGTTTACTCTGTTTGTCTTTTGTGCTGCCTTTGTACTTTTTTTGAATCTGCACAATGTCACACACTGAGATAGGGAAGCTGTTTAGGAAATAAATTTTCTTCCATTATTCTACCTAATACTCATTCAGGCTCTCTTCAACCAAAAAATAAATAAGTAAAATTCCACAATGAGTAGTAAAATCAAAACACCACTATTCACCATTGATACCTAGCCATATTTTTTACTTTAAAAATGAGAAGAAATGGAAGCTCTCCTCTCTTTGCACACCCCACTGGAAGGCAGATGAAAATATTAACTATACAGTCCATCATATCACTTCTGTTAAGAATTTGTATCAACCAGAGACCTCATAACATGAGGTAGCATGATACACTCACACTGGGTAATTGGAAGAGACTGTAGTAAGAAGACTATTTACAAGGGTGCGAGGAGGATGTAAGGAAACCATAGCGATGCAATCCCGTATGGCTAGTAAGAGCAAGGACATTACCAGTCCTAAGCTTGGTCAAGGATACAGCCCAGGTCCCCTCGTAGGGACCACCCAAGGGAGGATATGGGGAATAATACTCCAAACTCTTGCTGTCCATCTCTTACATCTCTTGCTGAGGTAGCCTGCTGGCTCACCCTAGCTAGGAGCCAGCAGCCAAGGGAGTCCATTGATACAGTCCTTACAAATCAGCTTACCAGTGCAGAGACCAGAGTGGAAAAGGTTGACAAGCTGGAGGGCCAAAAAAAATTCCCGGCATGGCCTTATGTATAAACAAACCGACAGACATGTTTAATGTCATAGAAACATCTGCAAAATTGAATATTCAATACATATGCTCATATATTAATGTATGTCAATGACCTATTATCCATGATATTCAAAGATTAACTTGTCATCAAATATTGCTTAAACAAAATTTAAAGGTTATTATTTCCCTTTAACATTTTTTTTCTAACCACTCACTATTTAAAAATTAATACCACTGCATCGCATTGGATCATTTTGTAATCGCTGTGTTGCTATATTGACGAGAGATTTCAAAAGTTCTACTTGATGAGTGGCCTAGAAAAAAATCATAACAAAGGCTCTTAGAGGAAGGCTAACTTGGATTTGAATTCTGTGTGATAATCTTGGTCACTTTAACGTCATGTACACCAACAGTGGGTGGGCCAAAGCAATCTCACCTGCAGAAGGGATATGTCATAGACCAATGTTCAGTGACCTTTAGTATTCATAAATCACCAACATTCAAATTATTAGATCCTCTTAAAATATTAATGCCATTACCATCAAGTAGAACATAATTTGACTTATCTTTTTTAAAAAAATTCGGAAAGCTCTTTAGTATTTTGTAGTGAGTACTTTGAGTTTGCAGTTATGAACATGCACCGCGCATTAAATAAATGCCAAAAAGTCTGCTTCACTATCAGTAGCAGAAAAAAAGCCTGTTCAGTGGGACTAATTTTTTAAAATATATAATCAAGAAGTTTTTGCCACTAAATACGTCTTTAAACCAATAGTTGGCTTTTAGTTTCTTTAATGACAGGTTTGCTGCTGCTGCTGCTAACATTTGTGGGGGACTGTGTACAGTTATGTGCTTCATACCTAACTCTTCCAACAACTAGAGTCAGGTAGTATTGCCCATAGTGCACAGGTGAAGAACTTGCAGCTCAGAGAGGGTTATTAAAACAAGGTCACACTTCTAATAAGTGGTAAAACCCATTTTCGAATTCTGGTCTGGGTCATTTCAGTCCTTGTCCTGTTGGCTAAAGAATACGGACTCCCAAAATATGGCTCTTCTGACCTTTGGTTTTAATTCTCGGTGATATGTTTACTTTGTTATTATTTTACAGCACACAACACTATAATTAATTTCACAGTTATTTCTGATTATTTTTGTAACTGCTGTTTTTCTATTAATTGAAAATATATGTGTATATAATGTCCCATTACTAGAATATTAATGGGACAACCAACCTATTAAGAAAACATGCTTAAAATAAGTGTTATTTTAATCCACAAATCAAATACATGCCTACAATTTAAAATATAACAACAGTAAGGGTAAAATGTAGATGTCCATTTAAAAAAGATGGCATATAAACAGTAATGAATACTTACAGCAGAGTTTTTAAATGTGTTTTTCTCTTGGGAGGTTTTGCTTATGGGAGGGAGGATTTGCTTCTTCAGTTTTTAACTCAAAATTTGAGTTTTAAGTGAGTCGATTGATTGATTGATTGAGACACAGTCTCACTCTGTAGTCCCAGATAAAATGCAGTGGTGTCATCATGGCTCACTGCAACCTCCAACTCCTGGACTCAGCTGATCCTCCTGCCTCAGCCTCCCAGGTAGCTGGGATTATAGGCACATGCCACCACCCCCAGCTAATTTTTCTATTTTTTGTAGAAATAGGGGTTTCACTTTTGCTCAGGCTAGCCTTGAATTCCTGGCCTTAAGCGATCCTCTTGCCTTGGCTTCCCAAAGTGCTGAGATTATAGGCGTGAGCCACTGAGTCCAGCCATATTCTCATTATTTAATAAACTGAAATGCTTTTTAATCTCAGCTGTATTGGAAATGTATAATTGAATTTTTCTTTTATATTTTTAAAATTTACATTTTTTTTTTTAAAGGACAGGGTCTCACTATGTTGCCCAGGCTGGTCTCAAACCCCTGGGCTCAAGAAATCCTCCTGCCTCAGCCTCACAAGTATATATTTTAAAATTTATCAAAAAATTTCTATCATTAAAACAGATCTTATACTCAGAAGATTGAAGTCTATTGCTTAACTCATTTAAGACTTTATGTTCAAGCATAATATGAAGAGATCTTTAATTACCTAGAAAGAACCTCTTAAGTAACACAGGGATGATGACTAATATACTGAAAACAAAAATAAAACAAACAGAAGCCTTCAATTTAGTGGAACAAAGTAATGCCCTGTCTAGTAAACTACTGAAATGCGGATATGCAAACCAGTTCTATTGTGGTAGCAAGCAGGTGGCACTTTCATTTTCTTGTCCATTTACCAAATGTAATCAGGAGGCTTAAGTCCATACATAAATAACAAAGAAGGAAGTCAAGGTATCTCTAAAAATCATATTTTAAATTTGAAAGAAATCAGAGCCCTGGGGAGACAGATATTTGCAAGTTAAATCTAACCTTTAATTTTTATTTTTTGTTTTGCTTCAAAAATTAAACAGAAAGTAGGGAGGGGAAAACTAGAATAAATAGCATATAAATAATTTTTGTTAAATGATGTTTTCAGTGCATTATGTTTTATTTCATGATTTCTGTGCAGCCATGAGCACCAAAGGTTGCTCTGAAATTCCCAAAACACTGCCTGGCCTTGTAGTAGGTCTCTAATAAATATCCGAAAAATAAATGAATTCCTGAGCAGGAATTGGCAGGTATTGGCAGGAATCCCCAATAGAACCTGATGGCACTGGTTCTACACCAGCGTTTTGGATTTCAGAGTGACGTGGGTGGGGAGTTCCTATTGGTGTTGGAATGGCCCCGCCCCCAATGCAAATTGTGCTCCAGTTGAGAAACGCTGGGGACTTCAAGACTCATTCTTTGCTTAAATACAAATATTTTTCATTGAAATACTTCATTAAGTTGGTCAGCCTTTTTTATCTTGGGCTGAATACATTTATGACAACCTTCCAAAGCCTGGGTATTTAGTGGAGAATGGCTGAGGGTGAGAAGGTGAAGAAAGCGTGAGGACGGTAAGGGTAGGAGACCAAAGCACAGGCAGGAAGTGAAAAGACAAACTTCCCACTTCACATGTGGGGACAGATGTGGTCCTACACAGCTAAAATATCGCCTAGTTTTCTAGATCAATATTTCCATTTGATCAACCCATTTGTCATCTAAAAACCAACTGGAACATTAAAACGTTGCTATGGTCTACATGTTTGTGTCTCTTCCTAAATTTATACGTTGATATTCTACCTCCCAAGATGATGTTATTAGAAGGTGGGGCCTTTTGTGAGGCAATTAGGTCATGAAGCTAGGCCCTTAGGAATGGCATTAGTGCCCTTATGAAAGAGACTGCAGAGAGCTTCCTTATTTCTTCCACCAGGTGAGGACGCAGCAAGAAGGTGCCATCTAAGAATCAGGAAACGGACTGTCACCAGACAGAGGATCTACTGGTGCGCACATCTTGTTCTCAGTTGTCCCAGCTTCCAGAACTGTAAGAAATACATTTCTGTTGTTTATAGGCTACCCAGTTTAAGATATTTTGTTATAGCTGCCTGAGTAGACTAAGACAAATATACGGATTTCTATTCAAGAAGACTTGCAATTGCCATAATTGTTGTTTGGTTAGTAGATGGGTTTTACCAAGTCTGAGATCAAGAATATATTTAAAGCACAAATTTTGCAATACTGAATTTCATTTTAGGTTCTGATTTAATTCGGTGTTCTGTATAAGTTCTATATTGGTAGCATTGTTTTTTATCCTTCTTTCCTATTTTTAGTTAGAGTTTTATAGGAAAAATGGATTGAGGAGAGTATTCTTTTAAAACAGTAATGCATTTTGATTTTATTACTTATGTTGCTTCTCTAGCAGTTATATACCACCTACAGTTTCAAAATCACCTTTTGCTTTGCTCTGTCATCAATAATTCCATCCCACTATTATCAAAGAAGCAACTATCAGTTGTCTATTTGCCCATCTTAATGTGCAAAGAAATTGTATAGACTTTTCCTCCGGCCTCTAGAAGCTTACAATCTAGAAAAGATACATGTGTCCTGATACATAGGCAACAAAAACTTAATTGATCCATTAACTAATTCATAGAAGGACAGTAAGTTATTGTGACATATAGATTAGCCATAATAGGAGGTTAGGATTGGAAAACAATGTGATCAATAGATAAAAGAGCAACTAAGGAGTTCTACAGATCTGAAAATTTTTCTTATGTACTTTTTAGATTGGGTTCTATTAATATCTGATTGAAAAGCCATAAACACATATATACATATTTACATATATTAATATAAATGTGTATGTTTTAAACTTTAAATGAGAGAAATAAAACAGAGATATCCATTGTTAACAATTTTGGATATTTCCTTACAGTGAGTGCCCTCCAGCCCCTACCCCTATCTATTTCAATTTTGTATCTGTATCTATCTCTATGTATCTTTTTTTAAAAAAAATAAAACAAAACCAAAATTGAGCTATCATTGTGTTAATAAATTCAAGCCTAAAGTATAATTTTTTCTCACAAAATATAATGTGAGCATGTACTCATGTTTATTAAATAATCTTGAAAATAAGATTTTAATAGCTGCATAGTATTTTATTTTACTGCTTTAGCATAATTTATTTTATAAGCCCTTTATTGTTGCATATTTAGATTGTAACCACTTTTGCATTATTGTAAACAGTGCTGCAGTTAACTGTTATTTACTTATAACCAATTTTTAGAAGTGAAATGATGAATGAAGAAGGGGCTAGAATTCTAAGTGTATAAAATGTCAGATTATTGATTTTTTCCATCCTCTCCCATCCACACCCTGTTGAGACTGGACATTTACTCATTAAATGAACCTGGTTTATGTGAGGCTTCTTTAAAAGTTGTGGTTCTACTATGACTGAGGCAATAAAACCTTAAAGAAATAAATCAAGCAGAAGGAAGAATAATCTACATCTGACAATTTACCTTTCGTGTGTATGTCTGTGTGTGTGTTTTGTTTTGGACCTGAGAGGCAGAAGTGTTGACCAAGTATGAGCTTGGAAAAAATGAATGGACTCAAGGCTGGGAATGGGGAGGTAAGAAAGGCATTTGGTGACAAGCTGGGAGTGCTGAAATGTTATCTTCAAATAAATATTGAGCAATTTTAGAAAAAAAAAGATGTTCAATTATATTTTCATAAATGTAATTAATCAATCTAATCACATCCAATTAATTAATCTAATCAATTAATCTAATCTAATGCGATTAATCTAATCATAGATAGAGGCTAACTTGCAGAACCAATTCTGCCTATAAATTGGCAGGTAAATAATCGATTCAATTTAACAGCTTAAGTACTTAGTATGTATGAAATTCAACTTTTGGATCTCTCTCCTCAGTTTGTCTTGGTGCGTGACAGCACAATCAGAGCTGAATTTCTTGGCTGTTGGTATTTTATTCGATTTCTACTTAAATGTAGTTTTTGCTCTTTATTAATCATTTGGGAGACACATTCACAATGGTGCAATTTTCTCTTTTAAATTGTATGCTTAACTCTTGTCAATGTTAATACATATTATGTGTGCACATCAAAGTAAAACTATGAATAGGCCATGCCTTGGAAGATAAAATGCTACAGATTTCTGTCAGAAATTGCCTATTTCTTTCATATTTCATTAATTCAGCTGAGGCCCTTGTGTGTCTTAAGCATAAATTATTATGTAATTTTTGAGGTAAAAATGTTCTGTTTTACTAGAAATCATCTTTTCTGAAGATTCATTAAACTTTGTTTAAAACTGTAGCTTTGAGGAGCAATCTTATTTTGAAAATATGTCAGTGTTGCCGTGCTCACTATCCTTCTCAATTCTGGAGAAGCTATGAAAACCAGGACAAGTTGATTTTAATTAATATTCTCATAATTCTCTCCAGAGTGCATTGCAATTTCCATTACTTTTAAAGAGCTTCTGGAACCACAGGGGACAACATTCCCCAGCTTAACTACATAGTTACAAGTAAATATATAAATAGTAAATATCAGTACCGTATTGTGATTTAAGAAAATTGTTAAAGTTACTCAAAGCTGCTTGGTTGAAAAACTAAGGATTAGGTCCTGTGTACCTGCTGCGTTTTATGAATTTCTTAGCCATCTACAAATTTAAGAATACAAATGAGGATGAATTATTCTTTTGTATGAAATGAGGAAGTATATTTAGAGGAGAGATACAATTAGAAAAGTTATTGGACCACCTCTACGGAGCTCAGAGCAATCATTTAGTTTGGATCTATGCAGGGCAAAACTATCCTATGTATTTTGTGTTTAAAAACTTCCTGCAAGCATAGAAACCGGAACAATGCTTGACACCTGAGTGTTAAATAGGGTTGCAACCACCCTGAATGATCTAGGAGGCAATCTGCCACCCATTCTATTACAGAAGGAATCGTATTTAGTTACTTTTTTAAAGTATACATTTCAACTTAGATACTTTTTTTGGCTGATAGCACCCTCCCAAAGTGGTCCTTGAAGAAGACAAGAGGACTCATTCCAGCCATAGCACACAGCCCTGTCCAATTTCACATGTTGTTTCTGGTTGCGGCAGGTGTCTCAAATCATCTAGTCCCTTGTCCCAGTCAGCCAGGCCTGGATACAGACTCTTAGAAATATAAACACTGAAAAAATTATGGTGTGTCAACCCCCCTCAACTCTCAAAAAAAACAATACTAATTTGTGAGGTAGCATTCAACAACTTCTCATTTTCTTTTTCCTTTTTTTCTTTTTCTCTCTTCTCTGCTTCCTCCCTTCTTCCCTTTTTATTTTCCTTTCTTCCTTTCTTTTGAGTTCTTTCAAAAACTTAAAAAAAAAATTATGATCCTACTATGCCGGTACCATAGATGTGTGGTTAGTTTGTCTCTTCAGTTACTCAGCACTGTGTTAATGGACCCGTTATAATTGTCTCCAATTTGCTGCAGCCCCTATGAACCATCTCTAGAATGCATTCCAATAAGAAGGTATGTCTAAATTTCATCTGCTAACTGAATTCAGGAAGGTGAGTCTCCTTCCCTAAAATCTGAGAAACAAACAAAATGATATGCCTAAACCACTACTGAAACCATCAACAGCAATAAAAAGGTATTTTATAGACAATTGAGTGACTTTGAATATAGGCTGAATTTTAGATATTAAATTTCTTAGGAATTATACTGATATTGTGAGTATATTGGAAATGTTCTCATCAGGAGGTACATGCTAAAATAATTTAGAGGTTTAGTGTCATGATGTTTGTAACTTGCAAATTGTTAAGCAAAAAACAAACAAACAAAAAAACCCACAATCACTATAACTAGAATGCCAAATGTCAAACATAGTTGATATTTCATATAACTAAATATTTTGTATTTTTTTCATAGTCTCTAACATACTTTGGAGGCTATGGCATTAACTTATTAAATTTATCAAAATTTTAAGATTAATTTTAGTAACTTACTTTAGATAAATGGATTTACAAACATATACAGACACAAAGACATGAATTCAAGCAATTTCAGAAGTCATTGGTCAAATGCCGATTGCTTTCTGAGGCAGTCCAGACCTTTAAAAGCCAACTAACTAGTTTCTTTTGATGAATTTCTTTTTCTACATTAGCTTTCAGGCAGCTCAGAATCTGTTGAAGACCAATAAAACAATATTTCTTATACTATCCTAATCAATAAAATGTATTTTCTTCCTTTATTCATCTAATTAGTAAAAACTCAGTGACTGTCTGTTCTATACCAGGGGTGGGTGTTAGGCTCTGAACACACAGATAAAAATACATGGGCCCTGTACTCAAGGAGTTCACAGCCCATTGGAGAGGCAGGTATTTCACACATGATTAGAGTATGATGTAAAAAGTGTTACCATAACATGTAAGCTATTACAGGAGCATGCAGTAAGGAGCCTTAATTTATCTGGTGGGAAAGGGAGGAGGTGATGAATCAGGTAATAATGATATAATAATTAGTATTAATGATAACAACAACAATAATAGTGGTCATAGACCAGGCAAGTTCTAAATATAATAGTTATACTAATGGAGGAGTAGGTGAGGGTCGACAGTTGGCAGAAGCCAATTCAAATTACCAGGTAGACAAGGGGCCCAGGATATAGCAATACAAATCTAGGATAAAAAAAGTTAGCAAGTTCACCTGGCTAGAATATTTTTGCCATTGCCACCAACTCCCTTCCCAGGTGCTCCCCATATGTCATCTAGATAATAGTGCCCTCATTTAAAACCGGCCCTGGGGCTCACGGGAGGTAGGTATGTGATTTGCCTCTGGACAAACAGCTGGTCTATGGCAAGATAGAATCTAGGTTAGAACTCAAGCATCTCAGGCTCTTGCTCCATTTAGTACGTTACACCACCTGCCCACAGACCTTTGCTTAGGAGAGTCCTTAAAAAACAAACAAACAAACAAACAAAAAAAGGAGTAGAGAGCTGACATAGTGGCTTCTGCTTATAGTTTCAGCTACTTAGGAGGCTGAGGTGGGAGGATGTCTTGAGCTCAGGAATTCAAGACCAGCCTGGGCAACGTAGTGAGCCACTTCTACAATCTCATCTCAGCGGGGAAGAAAGGAGTAGGAATTTCACAGGTGAAACAAGGAGAAAAGAGAATTAGAGGCAGGAGGTGCATATGCAAGGAATTAAGGAATTAGAGAGTTTGGCAAATCCTCTTAGGTCCAATTATTAGGAAAGATTGCAATGTGAGTAGAAAGTGTTGGGAGAGAAAACTAAAGAGTCCTACCCGGGCTAGAACATGCAGGGCTCTTGAATATCATGCAAAGAGTACTGTACTTTATGGAGTAAGTGTTGGAAAGCTACTGAAGGACTTTAAGCTTTGGACTGACATGATAAGATTTGCTGTTTAGGAACATGACTGTGCAAAGGCCCGAGCAAATTTTAACAGGAGGGCTCCATAACAGGTGTCATGGTGGAGCCTGCACGATGGCTGGAGGCACCTGGCATGATAAAAAGGTCTTACCCTTTGCCTGTGTTCGCTAAACAATTCTTTCAACATGACAAAATGTAACGTTTGTTCATCATAACCATAAAGACCATCATGTCAACATGTTCTTTTAAAAAAGGTTAAAAAGGCACCATTTTTTTTTGCAAGTGTGCTCAGGGAAGCAATGGTTCCCTTTACTACTTGCAGCCATGCTTCTTCTTAGGAGGGATTTTTTTGGGGATTGGAGACAAGAAATAAGGTTTAAGGGAAACAGTGTCTGAACTGGGTCAATGGCAGTAAGGGTGGTGGCAGGGAGGACTGGCTATATGAGTTAACGTAACTTGATAAAAGATTGAACTCGGGCCAAACTGAGAAAGGGAGTCAATGATGACTCCTGGTTTTGCCTGAGCAACTGGGTGGATGGTGGTGCCATTCTCCAAGATATGGGAATATTTGGAGAGAAGATTTTGAAAGAAAGATGCTGAGTTTAAATTTGAACATGTTGATTTTGCATTTGGATGTAAAAATTATTCCAGCATCATTTGTTGAAAAGATTGTTCTTTGTCCATTGCACCTTTGTCAAAAATCAATTGACTAGATTTTTGTGGGTTTATTTGTAACCTTTCTATTTTGTTCCATTGGTCTATAGGTCTGTTCTTTTGCCAATATCACAGTCTTGGTTGAATGTAGCTTTATAGTAAGCCTTGAAATATGGTAATGTGAGTCCTTCAACTTTGAAGAACTTCAACTTCGTTCTTTTTTTTTTTTTTCGAGACAGAGTCTCACTCTGTTGCCCAGGCTAGAGTGCCGTGGCGTCAGCCTAGCTCACAGCAACCTCAAACTCCTTGGGCTCAAGCGATCCTTCTGCCTCAGCCTCCCGAGTAGCTGGGACTACAGGCATGCGCCACCATGCCCGGCTAATTTTTTCTATATATTTTTAGTTGGCCAATTAATTTCTTTCTATTATTAGTGGAGACGGGGTCTCGC
>CAUYRT010062082.1:0-10749 GCA_963574885.1 Lepilemur ruficaudatus | reverse complement strand
TTGAAAACCATAAGGTCTAGTTTTTATTAATGCATAACAAAATGCTCCAAAACATAGTGGCACACAATAACATTTCATTATGCTCACAAATTTGGTGACTTTGAACAGGGCACACAGGGACATTTTGTCTCTGCTGCACACTGGGATGTCATTTGGAAAAGTCCTTAACACAGGGTTTAACTCCAATGGCTGTGTGCTGAAACAAATATTACATATTTTTATATATTTAAAAGATATACTAGCTTATGGGTTTTATTTAATTTTTATTTTAATAATTAAAAGTTTGTAACAAGGCTGGGCGCAGTGGCTCACACCTGTAATCCTAGCACTCTGGGAGGCCGAGGCAGGTGGATTGCTCAAGGCCAGGAGTTGGAAACCTGCCTGAGCAAGAGCAAGACCTCGTCTCTACTGTAAATAGAAAGAAATGAATTGGCCAACTAAAAATATACAGAAAAAAAATTAGCATGGTGGTGCATGCTTGTACTCCCAGCTACTCGGGAGGCTGAGGCAATAGGATCACTTGAGCCCAGGAGTTTGAGGTTGCTGTGAGCTAGGCAGACGCCACGGCACTCACTCTAGCCCGGGCAGCAGAGTAAGACTGTCTCAAAAAAAAAAAAAAAGTTTGTTACAAAAATCTCACCATTTCAGGACTAGACGAATGTAAATTAGGAATACTTAAAAGTGAAATACATTTTTCTGCGTAGTAGAGGGTTCTTAGACCACCTTTAATGCATGGGAAAAGCATAGGATTGCTTTATATGATTTTGGATTAGTATTATGCTTAATGCCTATAATTCATATTACAAAAATTTTAATTCACGGGTGTTTGTAAAGTCCTTGAGGGTTATCTTGAAAACATTTTCTCTCCATTTAAACATTTCTCCCTTATAGCTGACTATGCTAATAAAAACTAAAAAAAAAAAGAAAGAAAAGAAAAGTAAACATTTCTCCTTTGTGATCTCATTTACAGTGCTTCCTACAAAAAACAGTTTTCCAAGTCAAGGTAAATTTTAAACCAGCCCCTAATCAAGTTATCACAAGCTTAGAATTAAAGCAATTTGAAATAATGGCATTTTGTCTATTTTTCTCTTGTAGCTTTAGTTCTTTCCACTACCCACCTTCCCCATCCCCACACTTATTTCCTGAATGTATCTTTCAGGAATGAACTTTCTGCTACTAATGGTTCTATTAAATTATAGAAAGCCATAAAAATTAAAGTGAATATTTTTATTATTCCCTCAATCACTGAATCTGTCTCTTATGTACACACATATACATGTGTACTCACTCAGATATAAGGGGAGTGGTGTTTTGCTCAAACTTCCAAGGAAATTGTAAATCTAGGTGTGGTGGCCCCTGGTGTATCCCCTCCTGGGATACATTTGCTGGACCTTTGACCTAAAAGCAGCGTGTGCTTAAGAGGAGTAATGCTGGCAATTGTTTGCACTTCTATTTTGGCTGTCTACCTAGAGTCATGCTAGGACCTGTTGTTGTACGTTCTGATCCAGAACTGGACTAGTGTGGAGGCAAGAGAGATGCCAAAGCCAGGAAATGTGCATGCCTCAGTAATTTCAAAAGCTATGCTGCTAAGAGAAGCTGCTTTTGTTTCAGAGGAAAAATCCTCCCCAGGGGATTAGATAAAGTGAAAAGAAGACCATAGAAAATGACAGAGTAGTTCTGAGTAATGTAGAAAGACCAAAGAACAAGAGCAGTGTAAAGCCTGACAGTTTCTGAAAATCGGTTGGTGGACACAGGATGAGGGACTGACATTGGGCACGACATTTTAATTAATCTGTGCTAGCTCCGATTTGGGGAGTGGCAAGGGAGTTTGGATGGTAACAAAAAGTAACTAAATTCAAATCACTTAATTTGACACACAAATATAGCACTTGCTATAGACTGAACTGTTTGCCCTCAAAATTCATATACTGAAACTCTAACTACCAATGTGATGGTATTTGGAGTTGGGGCCTTTGGAAAGTAATTAGGATTTGATGGGGGAGAGGATCGTCATGGGGCTTCAAAATACGAATTTTGGGAATATAGTTCAGTCCATAGCATTTACCCCAGCCCCCAAATTCATGTTCTTCTCACATGCAAAATATTCATTCCATTCCAACAGCCCCAAAAGCTTTAACTCATTCCACCACCAACTCTAAAGTCTCATCTAAATATATAAATCAGATATGGATTAGACTTGAGGTATGATTCATCCTGAGGCAAAACTCCTCTCCAGCTAGCTATAAACCTATAAAATCAGACAAGTTACGTGCTTCCAAAATACACTGGTGGGACAGGCACAGGATAGCTGTTTCTGTTCTAAAAGGGAGAAATAAGAAATAAGGGAAGAGTGATGGGTGTCAAGAAAGCCCATAACTCAGCAAGGTAAATTCCCTTAGATCTTAAATCCCAAGAATAATCTTCTTTGATTTGATACTCTACCTTCTGGACCCACTGGGATGGTGGTCTTTCCTCAACCCAGGTGGGAGTAGAGCCCTGAAGGATCTGAGTGGCCCAACTCCCAAGGTTCCACATGGCCAACTTGGCCCCTAGGCTCTGCAAGGTTGCCCTGTCTCCAAGGCTTTGGCTGGAGGCTATCTGGCCTGTTGAAATGAAGGTAGTGGCCCTGATGGCCCTGATGATCTTTGAACTGCCTTAAATAGCTCTATGGTCTGGTCCTGTAGGATCTAAGAAGTCAGACAGCCTGCCTTCATCTCATCTTGTTTTTTCTGGCCCCTTTAGTTCAAAGTGACAGTATCTTTGCTGGTACAATTCTCTCTTTCTTCCTGACTTCTCTTGAAATGGCTGATTTTGTCTATGAGTTGCTCTCATGATGTCTTTACCAGATGGCTGTTTGTCTATACCCTTGGCATTTTCTTCAGAACAAGCTTTCTCATTTTTACAGTATGGATAGGTTGAAAACTTTCTACATCTTCAAGTTCTGGTTCCTTTTTGCTTAAGGATTATTTCTTCAATTCATCTCCCTCCTTTTACATTTTACTATAAGCAAGCCACTACTTCAATATTTTGCTTAGAAATCTCCTCAGCTAAATCCCCAACTTCATTGTTTGCAAGTTCTACCTTCCACAAAACACTGGAACACAATTTGTCCAAGTTATTTGTCACTTTATGACACAGTTCATCTTTCCTCCAGTTTGCAATAACATGTTCTTTATTTCCTTGGGAGCTCTCACCAGAATTGCCCTAAGATCCATATTTCTAGCATGCACCTCAAGCCTCTACTCTTTATTCAGTTCCAAAGCCATTTCCACATTTTCAAGTATTTGTTATGGCAGCACCTCACTTCTCTGCACCAAAATCTGTATTAGCCTGCTTGGGCTGCTGTAACAAAATACCACAGTCTGGGTAGCCTTTTTTTTTTTTTTTTGAGACCAAGTCTTATTCTGTTGCCCTGGCTAGAGTGCTGCAGTGTCAGCCTAGCTCACAGCAACCTCAAACTCCTGGCCTCAATTGATCCTTCTGCCTCAGCCTCACAAGTAGCTGGGACTACAGGCATGCACCACCATGCCCAGCTAATTTTTTCTATTTTTGGTAGAGATGGTGCCTCGCTCTTGCTCAGGCTGGTCTCAAATTCCTGAGCTCAAACGATCCTCCCGCCTTGGCCTCCCAGAGTGCTAGGATTATAAGTATGAGCCACCATGACTGGCCGTCTGGGTAGCTTAAACAATAGACATTTTTTTCCTAAGTGCTAGAGCCTGGGAAGTCCAAGATCAAGATACCAGATGATTTGGTTCTTGGTGAAGGCCTTCTTTTTGGCTTGCAGAAAGCTGCCTTCTCTCTGTGTCCTTAGATGGCAGAGTGAGCTCTGGTGTTTCTTCCTCTTATTATAAGGACATTAATCCCATCATGAAGGATCCAGTGTTGGGTCCTCATCTAAACCTAATCATCTCCCAAAGGCTCCATCTTCAAATATCATCACATTGAGGGATTAGGGCTTAAACATATGAATTTGGGGTAGGGGCACAATTCATTCCATAGCATATGTTAACTTGTTATGTAGGAATTTCATTAACTTATGTCTCCAGTATTTATAAGATATGTGATGAATCACTATGACCACATACAGAAAGTTAAGAATCACATTTTTTTCCCTTAACACTAGCATTATAAAACAGTGGGTATCTCCTTTTTATTTGGTGTTTTAAGTTAGCACTTTTCTAGCAACATCATCAACATGGAAATGGCAGAGGCAAGAGAGTGAAAATGGTCAAGGTCTTCAATTCTGGAGCCTGGATATGAATCTTAAACCTGACTTGGACAGCTGTATAAAGCTGCACAACTTAGCTTATGTCTCTGACTCCTCATTTGTAAAACTGGGATATATAATAATACCTCTCTTAGAGTTGTTTTGGGAATTAAAGGAAGTAATGTATATGATACCCTTAGCTGAGCACACAGAAAACATCTATTATATACTATCAAAAAAAGACACAGTATGTCACGACAAAGGGGGCAATGGCAGCTGGCTGAGAGGATGAAGCAGCATCAACAACTGCCAATCTAGGAAGTGCAGCTAATAGTGAAGGAGGTTCCATCATTACTTTCTTTAGAACTGATACGCTTGCCAAAAGAATGTCTTTTCTTCTATTTTAAAAAGCTATTTCTTCTGTTTATAGAGGCCCCCAGAGGAAAATTAGAGGGAAGATGACCGATATACTAGAAAAAGAAAACTAAGTAAGAGATAAAAATGAGCTAATGGAAGAGTACTAGCAATCCACTACAACTTCTACTTCTGAAATAGAGTGCTACCCTTCTGCTCTATTTTTCAGAGTATTTCGAATTCATCCTATCAGACACATGTGGAATTTTAGAACCTCTCTTTTTGCAATGCTTTCTTCAAATATTAGAAAAAAGTCAGTGCTATTTTGTGTATGTACCAATATGGGGGAAGGTTGAAAATTTATTTCAGTGAACCTTATTTTTTCAAATGAATTAACTGAAGATACTGTAAACATGTTTTATAAACACTGTGATACATGGCTCTGATTATTTCCTTTTAACAATTTTGAGATGAGTAAATATATTTGCTCAGATACTCAGTTTAATGTTGTAAGCGGCCTGAAGATCATGCTGTACCAGCTTTTTGTTCTTAAATTTTGCAGTAGTCTTTAGCCAAAAGCAATAAAATCTGACCTACTAAATCTAACTATTATGAACTGTCTGTAATCTTGCTCTCCACTAATACTATAAGAAAAGTTACTTTTGTGTAAGGCTACTAAAGAATTACATGAAAATACAATGTAATAATTTACCAAAATACCACACACACAAAAAAACCCATCTAATTTAAAATTAATGGTGGCTTATGAACTTTGGGAGGCCAAAGTGGAAAGATCACTTGAGCCCAGGAATTCAAGACCAGACTGGGCAACACAGTGATAACTCATCTTTACAAAAAATTTAAAAATTAGCTGGGCATGGTGGTACATGCCTGTAGTCCTAGCTACTGGGGAGGTTGAAGTGGGAGGATAGTTTGAGCCCAGGAGTTTGAGGTTGCAGTGAGCTATGATCACACCTCTGTACTCTAGCCTGGGTGATAGAGTGAGACCTTGTCTCTAAACATAAAAAATAATACAAAATCAATTTGCTTTTTTTTTTTTTGAGACAGGGTCTTGATCTGTCTCCTGGGCCAGAATGCAGTGGCGTGATCACCTCTCACTGCAATCTCAAAACTCCTGGGCTCCAGTGATCCCCCGCCTCAGCCTCCCAAGTAGCTGAGACTACAGGCATGCACCACTACACCCGGCTAATTTTTGTATTTTATGTAGAGACAGGGTCTCATTCTTGCTCAGGCTGGTCTCAAACTCCTGGCCTTAAGCATTCCTTCTACCTTGGCCTCCCAAAGTGCTAAGATTACAGGTGTGAGAAACCATGCCCAGCCAATTTGCATTGTTTTGAGTACAAATCCATATTACTAACCAGGATCTCCTTCTAAATGGAATTTTGCTTTTATTTATTCTATTGTTAAGAGACTTCAACCTAAAATTTAAAATACAGTGCTCATGTTTTGTTTTCAAAATAGCCTTTTATTAATTCTCTGATTTTTTTCCTTGACCTGAGTTATTTAAGAGATTTAAGTGAGTGTTTAGGTAATTTTCTTGAAAAATTTCTAGCTGTTTCAATGTACTATAAAAATATTACTATTAAAAAGTTTGCCTTTGAGAACTTAAGACTCTCTTCCATGACTTAATATATTATTATTATTATAAAACCTGTTCCATAGTTGGCTGATTCCTCTGTCACAAATCCATGCCTCCATTCCAACTGAGATTTTGTCCAAGCATCCCCATATCAGTTCTGGGTAGAACTGATCACTCCCCTTCTCTCATTCCCGATAGCACTTTTTATACACTATTACACATAACATACATATATTTTAACACCTCAACAAGATCCTTGAGTATAGGCTTTCCTTACTCACTTTAATGTTGCCCACATCTAGCAGAGTACATGGAAGATACAAAATAAATACCTTCCAAATGAACAAAAGAGAGAAAAATTGCTCTTATGTGCTAAGCCAGGACAGTAGCAGTAGACTCCCAGCAGAGAGATGCAGGGCAGGCCTGGCACAGTTGGTCATACTTGATCTTGTTTCTATCAAACAGATGAGCCATTATTCAAAATTTGTATTTTAATAAAAATTCTGAGGCAAAATTTGTTATAATAGTAAAATAGTCACCTGAAAAGATGAAAATAAATTTTATTTACCTAATGTAATCCACTGTCCAGAAGAATCTGAAAGTAACTTCAAATTGGGAATAACATTTGGGTCTTTGAAAAAAGCCTAAAATACAGATTTGAAGGGAACAAGTTAGACTCTTTATTATAAACGACAGTAAATTAACTATAATAAAATCTCATTTAATGCAAATAGGGAGACAGGATAATTTTGAATGGGTAAATGTCTAAGTAATAAATGTTTTATAAAGAAGTTTTATTATATCTAAATTGAGACAATGTGAACGACATTGTGAGTCCAAGTACAGATGCCTTTGGGATTTAATTTAATAAATAGAAAATAACGATTTTTAGTAAATAGGTTATATAATGTTTGAAAACTTTGTTTTCCTTCAATCTTGTTTTCTGAATTGTCTTAATAACCACTGACATACTAGATCTAAATCTAAAAGTAACTATCAATTTAATTCTTTTCAAGGGGCATATAATAGAAAAGTGATAAATTTGACTTCATAAAATGAAAATTTTCTATAAGGCAAAAGGCAATAAAGCAGGTAAGAGTTTTAGTTCCAAGCACCAGCAACTGACCCAGGCTGAAAAGGCACAAGAAAATTTTATTAAAAGCATCTCTGGCAGTCCAGAAAATTTTCAGGAGGTGGAGTGCATCAGGCTCAAAGTTAGACCCAGGAATGATCCAGAATCAATGCAGCACTGCCCTGGTGAGGAAACTGCCACTCTTGCTGCAACACCATCAAGTACTAGAGGAAGCCACCACCACTCCTTTCTCCCATCCAAGTACTGACAAGGCCCAACCCTGCTTAGCTTCCAATATCAGGCATATTCAGGGTGGTCAAAGATGAAGGCCACTGCTATTTTATGATTGCCTGAAAGCTGGATGCCTTTGCCTCGACCTTTGCCAATGAATGGATTGTACATGCCTCCTTCTTTAAGTTGCTCACTTCAAAATCCCAGTGGTGATGAACCTGATTGGTAAACCTATGTCCCAGCCTCATGCTGTGAATGCAAGGGAGTTCCTTGCATTTTGGGGGCTTCCACTTGGATTTTCTAAAAATTAAGGGTAGAAGTTACTTCCAAATCACATGGGTGTTCAAAAGGTACTGGGTAGCCAGAAAATATAATGTCCATGATAAGCAATAAGTAAAAGAGAAACAACAGAATGAGACAAAATGCTAACAACAAATATGATAAAAAAGACACGGGAAGTTAAAATATCCAGTGGTTAAAACAAAAGTGCAGTATTTGTAAGAAAAACCAACAACCTGTTTCAAAGCTAATCAAAGGATACAAACAGGCATGTGAAAAATAAAAATAACCAATAAACTTATGAAAAGATGCTCAATTTCAAGTACAGTTAAAGAAATGAACATAAAACCCAGAAGATACCACCACTTTTACTCATTACATTGCCAAAATTTAAAAAGACTGGTAACTTCTGGTGACAATACCAGAAATAGACACTCTCACAAGCTGCTGGCAAAAGCGTGAATCTTTATAACATTTTGTGAAAGTAATTTACTATTATCTTGAACAATAAATACATGCATATCTTATGACCCAATAAACTCTACTTTTGGATTCTGAAACCACCAGCAGATTAGATTTACACATAAGGGTTTTTTAAAAAATATTATTTTTTGTAGGGTCAAAACCTGGAAACAAATTCAATGTCCATTAATAAAACACAGTGCATCTATAGCAGACAGTATGTAGCTACTGGAAAAAAAGTATGAGAATAGAATGTAAGCTCTGTAAGAGCAGGGATCCTGTTTTCCTTATTTACTGCTTTATCCCCAGGGCTTACAACAGGGCCTGGCATATAGCAGTTACTAAACATCCCTGAATGGATTACATATTGACTTTAAAGGAAAACCATAAATATTTTCAGTCAAAAGAGGATAGTTTAATAGTAATATATATGATAAAACAAAATAAAATCTCTATACATTTATATGAGCATAAAGAAAACTAAGGAAGAATATGTATCAAACGATTAACCTCAGAAGCGGTGGTTACAGGTCGGGCGCAGTGGCTCATGTCTGTAATCCTAGCACTCTGGGAGGCCGAGGCAGGAGGATCGCTCAAGGTCAGGAGTTCGAAACCAGCCTGAGCAAGAGCGAGACCCCCGTCTCTACTAAAAATGGAAAGAAATTAATTGGCCAACCAAAAATATATAGAAAAAATTAGCCGGGCATGGTGGTGAATGCCTGTAGTCTCAGCTACTTGGGAGGCTGAGGCAGGAGGATCACTTGAGCCCAGGAGTTTGAGGTTGCTGTGAGCTAGGCTGATGCCACGGTACTCATTCTAGCCTGGGCAACAGAGTGAGACTCTGTCTCAAAAAAAAAAAAAAGTGGAAGTTACAGACTTGTGGTAACAGAAGAGTTGAGGGGACAGAGGGCTGGGATTAGATTGGGATTAAGATTTTTGACTTTTTCTATGAATTGTTATTTGTTGTTTAAATTGTTACAATAAATATTTTCCTTTTTCAACATTCCCTTCAGTGATTACCTTCTCTTTTCCTAAATAGCTTCCTAAGAGAGGACTACTCTAAGCTGTCTCACTTCTTTTATCTACCACATTTATCTACCTCATTCCTCTGTATCCAGCTCCTGCTCCCATCACATAACTAATAGTACCCTTGGACTTTCTAATTCTAAAATCCAATAGACACAGTGCCTGACGTTATGGAGTTTATAGACTATAGGAGAGAGTAACATGCCATGAGTATTACAAAGAAGTGCAGATGCTATAAAAGTACATAATAGGCAGAACTCAGTGTTGTGAAGAATGGTTAATGTAGAAAGAACATTCAGGTTTAGATATGAAAGGTGAGTAGGAATTAGCTGGGCAAAGAGGTATACTGGTAAATGTTTAACAACTGACTCCCCTCCCTCCCCCAAAATCCCTGATTTGTAGCATTTGCTGATTTCCATGGTGGATTTCAAGTTGCCAAGCATAGCAACCAGCAAACAAAGGCTCCTAAAAATTAGCAATCGGGCCCTCCTAAACTGGTTCCAGTATGCAACTGGAAAGACCATTTTTTTTTTTTTTTTGAGACAGAGTCTCACTCTGTTGCCCGGGCTATCGTGAGTGCCGTGGCGTCAGCTTAGCTCACAGCAACCTCAAACACCTGGGCTCAAGCAATCCTTCTGCCTCAGCCTCCCAAGTAGCTGGGACTACAGGCATGTGCCACCATGCCTGGCTCATTTTTTCTATGTATATCTTTAGTTGGCCAATTAATTACTTTCTATTTATAGTAGAGACGGGGTCTTGCTCTTGCTCAGGCTGGTTTCGAACTCCTGACCTTGAGCGATCCGCCCACCTCAGCCTCCCAGAGTGCTAGGATTACAGGCGTGAGCCACCGCGCCCGGCTTGGAAAGACCATTTTTTAAAAGCAGAAAATATAGCAAGTTTGAAGTTTGTAAAGTAAGAAAGGATGCGACATTCCATTCAAGCAAAAGTGAAGAGGTTCAATATGACCCAGAAGGACAAATGGTCAGATGGGTCAGAGGGTGGGGAGTTAAATTGGAGCATATGCTCAAGTGAAGAATTTTAATCTTGATTTAAAATTGATCTAGATCTTGATCAGTATTTTGATCTAAGGGCAGGGAGAACACAGTGAAGGGTTTTAAGCAGAAGAGAGAGTAATTAGAATCATATTTTTTAAAGTTCATTTTGGCTACAGTGTGGAGAATGAAGGGCTGTAAAGAGACTGGTTAGAAGGGAGGTCGCTGCTATAACCCTGGAGGGCGGGCGGATTGCTCAAGGTCAGGAGTTCGAAACCAGCCAGAGAAAGAGCGAGACCCCGTCTCTACTATAAATAGAAAGAAATTAATTGGCCGACTGAAAATATATAGAAAAAAAAATTAGCCAGGCATGGTGGTACATGCCTGTAGTCCCAGCTACTCGGGAGGCTGAGGCAAGAGGATCGCTTGAGCCCAGGAGTTTGAGGTTGCTGTGAGCTAGGCTGATGCCACGGCACTCTAGCCCGGGCAACAGAGTGAGACTCTGTCTCAAAAAAAAAAAAAAAAA
>CAUYRT010062081.1:0-12316 GCA_963574885.1 Lepilemur ruficaudatus | reverse complement strand
AGATGGGAGCTTATCCTGGATTATCCAGTGGGCTCAATGTAATCACGAAAGTCCTTATACTAGGGTAGCAAGAGTCAGGGGTGATATGACCAAGGAAGCAAGGGTAACAGTGACGTGGGCCCACCAGTTAAGCAATGCCGGTGGCCTCTAGACGCTGGAAAAGTTGAAGAACAGGATTGTCCCCTAGAGCCCCGAGAAGGAACATGGCCCTGCTGACCCATTTTGGACTTCTAGTTACAGAACTGTAAGATTTATATCATTATATTGTTTAAGTTTATATTGTTTTAAACCACTAAGTTTGTGGTAATCTGTGACAGCAGCAATAGGACACTAATATATTTCCTAAGGACTGCCCACTTTTCTTCATGTGTCCTGATTTATCTACCATGGAAACGTCATTTTTTCACTCTTTTGGTTTTAGAAGCCAATTAAACACTTCCTATCAGGCACATCTATACAGAGATTTCTCCAACTAACAGTCCCTTCCCTGAGCCTTCTCAGAGTATGTAAATTTTTAAATTGTACCATTGAGCACAGTGAAAATTCTTAATTGGTGGAATTCTAGGAACAATGCTGGAGATGTTTTGAAGGGTCAGAGTTGTCTTAAAATCCTGTCAGACAAGGGGGAAAAACCAGATTCCTGGAGTCCTCTAGGGTCATGGGGTGTAGGCATGTTCAGCTTACCGCTTTAAAAAATTTTTCAAATTAGAAAGATACCGAGACTCACCTTCTACAAAGTTCAGCTTTCCCTCAAGGAACAAAGGAAGGCACCAAGAGAGGGATTAGGCGGGACAGGGTATCAAATAATCCAGAAGCACCCAGATGTGTGGGACGTGGGTGGATTCCTGCTGTGGTCGCCAACCGGGTAGGAGCACTACCTGTAAGAGGTCATTATGTAGATAATAGATGTTATTTTGATTTGGAGGGAATTTTCGACTCTGGGTTATTTAATATTAGATTTCTGTGGTTAAGGATGACCTAACATTAGCTTAATTAAAACACCGGCCAGATACACCTGAAGGCTAAGGAGAGCGAGCCCCAGGGTGCAGGCAGGCGGCGACCGTCAGCTCCCCGCGGACTCTCTCCGCGCGCCAGAAGGACGCCCAACCCCTCCCCGTCGGTCCTCCTTTCTCATTGGCCATTGCCCCGGCCGCGTCCGGCGCCCATTGGCCCGCGCTGGCGCCCCCGTTTGTATAAGAGGCTGGCCGCGCGGGCCGGCGGGCTGACCAAGCTCACAGCCTGTGGCGCCCGAGGTGAGTGGGGTGGCCTCTTCCCACGGGCTACAGGGGCGCTGTCGGAGAATTGGCGGCGCTCGCCCGGCGCGCGGCAGGGGCAGAGTCCGCTACCGGGAGGTAAATGCCCGTGGGGAGCCGGGTCTGGGAGGTCGGAATTGTACCCTCGTGAGTGCTCACCCTTATTTCTTTCTATCCTTCTGAGGGCCTCGTATGCCAGAAACAGGCCAGTTACATGTCATCTGATTTCACCTTCACAACAAACCCTGCTAGATACTTCTGGCATTTTGCAGATGAGGAAACTGGAGAGTTCTCTCTGTTAGCAGAAACGGATACATTCTTCTTCCTTCCCTTCCTCTCCCTCAAAGGGCAATGTCTCTTTTTTCCTTCTCCTCTCATAAAGAGAACCCTCCTGTAGACACCCCAAAGAAAAGGGAGTCTCAGATGCAGAGTTTCTCAGCATGGCACCTACCCTCATCGCCTCCATCCCGCAGAGGACTGAGATACTGGTGCAAGGTCGCAATCGATAAAGAGGCATAGGTCCGTGTAGTTCAGATCCAGTTAATAGTCCAAGTAAGCTTAACCGTGCCTCTGACCCTTTGATTTTCAGAGGTTTAAAATGAATTCCCCATTGATGTTCTATTCTAGTCGGCTTGGGAAAAGAGAGACTAGAGTTGAACTTGCTAACTCAATAAAAGTTTGTGCCTGTCCAATTTTCAAAGAAGGGTGGAATTCTAACTATAAATATTTACGTAAGGTTATAATTTGTGGTTTACATATTTTATCACTGGAGTCCATTTGTATATGTTTATCAGGGATTATTATCTTATCTTCAGGTAGGGATGTGTCTTCTATTTCCACTTTCTTTGCTGGTACCTTTATTTCCTAGTATGTTTTTCATGGGCAGTATTTTCTTTTGTATTTCATCTCCACTTTCATCCTCATTCTCACCCCCTATTTAGAAAAGAAAATCAAGATTCTCTGGAAGATTCGCTCCCTGCAAACCAGTCTTCTTGCACTTTTAGTTCTGTTTTCAAACAACATCCATGCTTTCAAAAGACTTTAATTCAATAGTGCTTTGCGTTTCCTAGATCAGATAAATTTAAAGTATACTTGGCGCTGATTAAACTAAGGAAGGAAAACAGTTGATCAGTGTATACACCTTGCCCTCTACTCTGCCAAGGCGCTGTTGATTCTGACCTCCTTCGTGATATGTCTTTCTTCCTTATTTCCAGTCCCATCTGTGGCAAGTCCTCATACCAGTGCATCTTTAGTCAGGCCAGGAAATGCAGTAAGAGAGTGACTCCCTGCCTCTCATGAGAAAAGGGTACAAGTTGGCACTGGCTGATCAGAGTGTTGTTTTAATAAGAAAATATATACTTCTTGATGAGACACGGATTCAAACAAATGTGACCCATTGGTCACTTTCTAGCCATTTATCTTACCAGACTAGTATTGTGGGGTTTTTCCCTGAAGGAGTACAAGAGAATAGGTAGGTTGAAGAGAGAATGGAAAAAGTAAAATATTGAGGTTCTTTGAGAGGGGTTTGGGGGTAGTTGAATGAAGGAAAAAAGAACCGATTCCTCAAAAGCTCTGTCCACCAGGCAAAGTTATGGCAAAATTTTAGTGAGGATCAAAGCCCTTATGTTCTGTAAACTTATTTTGGGGTGGGGCAGAATTTGGGAGAATTTTTTACTAGTTTCTTAGCAAAATTTCCTTTGAGAACTTCATTCTTATCTTGTCTTAAATGAGGAGAATAGGAATGTTTCCAAATTTTAATAATTCATTATATCTCTAAATAAATCAAAATAATATAAAATGCCTTGCATATCATAAATATCCAATTAATGTATGCTTCACCCTCCTCTGTCCCCACCTATTAAGGAGATATTGGTGGCAAAACTAGATCCATGCCAGAATTAAGAAAAGAAAATTATGAACCCTGAAGGGATGGAGTTAGACCAGCCATGACTGTTAGTATCTCCTTACAATGGCATCTTCCGCAGGATCTTAAGAGCCAGTTTTGAAACTTGAAGGAAATCCTCATGTAGTTTTAAATGAAGAGCTTTATTCCAAGCTTTAAGAGATTGTTGAAAGACAAACTGACAGGAGAGCTAGAATTTTGTCAGTGTTACCACTGACTTGCAAAAATCACTTTTTTCCTTTTTTCTTTCTCTCTCTCTCTCTCTCTCTCTCTCTCTCTCTCTCTCTCTCTCTCTCTCTTTCTTTCTTTCCATGCTCCCAGTTCTTCAAGTTTGCTTACATTGTGAAAATAGTGGTTGGGCAAGAAATAACTTATATTTACAGAATCCTCTTCGTTTTGTTTGTCATAGTGACAATATCAGAGAAAACGTGAACTCAATAAGTATAGGCAAACTCAGTAAATTGTGCTTTGGGGTGTTTGTCTATTTGTTTGCAAAAGAATTGCTGAATTATTTGCTTCAGATTTGGAATTTAATACACTTTAGGAGTTTCATAATAAATAAACTAATGAAACTGAAAATCACCTTGATACAAAAGAATACTTACTAGCTCAGACACAGAAAGACAAATACAGCATGTTGTCAAAAGGGAGCTTCTGGCAATTAGTAACGGACTATTGTTTATGACCATATAGCTGATAATAATTGAGCCATATTTGGTACATTATACTCTCTCTCAAGTTAGGTGAGTCCCTTCAGGGCTGCTACCTGTCCTGTGAGGGACCCCAAAATGCTACACAGCATGAGTTAAGAAAAAGGCTTTATGGAGGAAAGGAAAAGCTCACAAGAGTTTTCTGGTCAGAAAGACAGAAATGCATGAAGTTCCTCTTCTTGCATCACCCCATAGAGGAGCATTTCAAAGCCAAGACTTTAACTTAATGGAAAACTACCTTGTCCTTAGTTTTCTTATTTAGCCTTGGGTCAGACTGGTTGTAGTGCTTAGATGGGCCTTTGTGCATTTGTGGGGATTTTTTTGTTTTTGAAAAAAAATCAGTTGACTATTTATTGCTTTTGTGGGTGCAGGGGCTCAGGAGCTCTTAGTGGGGTGGATCTGCTTCCTCTTCACCATCACAGGCTTCTGGCTGTGTGGATGCCAGCCATGGCAGATCAGATGTGGGTGGTACTTGTTCTTGCTGCTCATATGCCTGATGCTGGTGGGGGTGGATGGGGCGTTCTTGTTGATGGTGGTCCACACATGGGAGGAGGCTGGCTTTAGCTGGCGGAATGGCCGCTTCACAACCACCAAGACACCTTTGCTGTCAGCTGCCATCCTGCTCATAGTCTTGTGGTGAAATCAGCTGGTGTAGGGGACAGAGTTTCCAGCCTTCAGGTTATTGGGCTCTGTGCTGTATGTCTGCTTATGCCTCCTGATCAGGAAGTGAAGCAGTTCCTCAGGACCATCCACTGCAAACGCGTGGGCATGGGATGGAGAGAGGCCTTAGTGGGCATTGGGATAGGCATAGAAGATCAGTTGCAAACTCCCCTGCATTACCTGCACAGAGCCTTTTGAAGGATCTGCCCCGTGCTCCCCGCCCCCACCTTGCCTACGTGATCTCTTGCTGCTCTGTAACGGTTGGCCGTCTTCTCATTTTTTGTCTTTCACCCTTGCTTCTCTTTAAGATCCTGTTCAAACACATCTTCAAGGAAACCTCTCTGGATGCTATACCTCTCTGGATGCATACCGGAACAATTGCTCTAGTCACTGCCATGACTATGCCATCTGTGCTTCCTAATACAGTTCTTATCCTTCTTGTTATTCTCTCCCTACCAGATGTTAAGTTCCCTTAGTGTATGGATCCTGTCTTTAATCAATCTTTCATTCATTTATTTGCTCAGTGACATCTATCCAGTGTCTGTTATGTGCAGGGACTGTGCTAGGTGCTGGGGATACAAATGGTGAGTAAAAGCAAGGTGATCCCTGCTGCTCTGGAGCTCATAGTCTAGTTGGAGAGACAAATGTAAACAAATACTCACGGGAACAGAGCTACAATGCAGCTGTGACTGATGAATGGGAGGCATATGGTGCCATGGTAACACACTCCAAGAAGCGTTGACTTGGGGAGGTCAGGGAAGGCTTCCACCAGGGAGTGAAGTTTGAGCTGTGGGGGACTGGAACACACTCTAGCTGGCTCCAAGCCTATAGTGTCATCACTATATCTGCTCCAAGTGGTCCTGCCAAGGCTTGGGTCCATGTGAAGGCAGATGAAAGACAGTGGAATCAGGGATAGCATTTAAGTTGTTGAAAGTTAATTCCATTAGAACCACAATGTGAAACCAGGCAATTATGAAGACTGAATAAGAGAAAGCTAAGAAGAATAAATCCTCAGTCTGCAGTTTTCATTTCTTAATCAGATATTATTTCTCAAGTGTGAATTTCTCCACTGAAAGTCACCAATACAAAGTTATCGTACCCTACTTCTATCTCCCACAATATCTGCACTTCTCCAACACACACACACACACACACACACACACACACACACACACAGACACACATGCATAGACACGGTTGGATTTATAATCATGAAGCATGAGTAGGCCAATATTGAAAAGGTGTCAGTGCCCATGGCTTAGAGGATTCCATGGGCAGAGAGGAAAGAAAACACTTCCAGCAGAATCAGAATTCTCCCAGCTAGCAGTTATCCATCTAGTCCACTGCATCCAGAGCTGGCCAGACCTTAAGTTTATAAAAGAAATAAAAGGCTCTGTCCCTGCTCTAAGGAGCCTGCTGCCTTGTTAGAAGATAAGACATATGTGAATAAAACATTTGGGGAAGCCATTCAAGACCCAGTATAATGAGTGAAAAATTGTGGGGCTAGGGAGGTAGGCCTTCATAGAGGAAGAGCACCTGGATTAGTTGGGAAGATTGCAAGAAGCCAGTGGGCCTGAGTCATGCCCTGAGAGAAGGGTTGGTTTAGGAAAAAAGGAAACTACTAACATGTATCGTATGCCTATTACATTCTAGGCATTATTTTAGGCAATGTTTTGTCTTATTTTGATCTCATTAGAGTTTTACAAAGTACATCTTCATATCCAGGTTTTATAAAATGTGAGGAAAATGAAGCTTGGAAAGATCAATGTGCCCTTAGTTATCAAATATTGTCTGTGTTGCACAACTTCTTTTTTAGCCTTTTATATTTTCATCCTTTATTTTTATTTTATTTTATTATTTTTCGAGACAGGGTCTCATTCTGTTGCTGAGGCTAGAGTGCAGTGGTGTCGTCATAGCTCGCTGCAACCTCAAATTCCTGGGCTCAAGTGATCCTTCTGCCCTGACCGCCTGAGTAGCTGGGACTATAGGCACACCACCACACCAGGCAATACTTTAGTTTTAGAGAATTACTCCAAGTTCATCATGATTGAAGACAATAAGGAGAACAAAGACCATTCCCTAGAAAGGGGAAGAGCAACTCTCATTTTTTCCTTAAAGGATGAAGTTGGAGGACTTATAAAAGCACTGAAAATTTTCCAGGTAAGCACTTTCCAGATTTCTGCATAAAACTCTTCTAGAAATGAGTCTTTAAAACTATATTTCAAATATAAATTATTGTAAATTCTTCAGAGATGGGCTATAGAAATTGCTTAAGAATTTAAGTTTCTAAAATATTGTTGAATTCTAAAAAAGAGATGATAAAAACAATTTAAGAAGAGGAGATACAAATAGCTAATAAGGAAATGGAGGAGAAAAGATTCACTTCATAGATTTCAGAGACGCAAATTTTAATTTTATTTTAATAAAATATTTAAAAATTTACTGATCTTTAAAGATATATTTCTTTATATATTGTTAATGATGTATTTTATGATATTTAATTATATTAAGAATATATTTAATAATATATTAATAATATATTTAATGACATATTTTCATATGGCAAAGATACTACAGTTCTCTGTCCCATACTGTCAGAGCTTCAATGCATTTGGCATTCAAATACACCTTTGGTGTGAGAGTAAATTCGTGTAACATGTAGGGAAATTGTCTGGTAATATGTATTATGAGCCTTAAAATGTTTGTATTTTTTGACCCAGTAATTCCATTCCCATAAATCTATCTTCAGAAAATATGGATCAGTGAGGCAGAACATGAATATTTACTGAGCACTTACTATGTGCCTGGCGCCACACTAGCTACTAAGGATGTAGTGCTGAACAAAGTAAACACGATCCCTGTGCTCACAGAGTATATAATCTAGTGGGGAAGGTGGACATTAAACAAAAAAGCTATAGTAAATAAATAATTACATATGTGTAAAGTGACATGAAAGAGAAGTACCAGTTATTGTGATAGCATTGAACTGGCAGACCTAACCAAGTTAAAGGGCTCAGGGACACAAAAATTTATTATTTATAGGAACTAAAAATTATAAACAAACTACTTGTCCTAAGGTAGGCAATACATTAAATTGTGCTACTAGAACGTCATTGTGGTTAAGCTTGTGGAGTCTGGAGGCAGACCACCTGAGCTCATATCTTTGCTCTGCCATGTGTTAGCTGGGTGATTGTGGGCAAATTAATTAATCTCTCAGCACTTCAGCCTTTATGTCTATAAAATGGGAAACCTACCTACCTCATAGGCTCATTGTAGGAACTGGTAGAGTTAATATCTGTAAAGTGCTTAGGATAGAGCAATACAAAGTAAATTATCAATAGAGGTCATCTATTTTAAAAATCAGATTTATAACCATATGACATTACATAGCCATTGAAAATAATATTTCAAAGAATTAAAAATTTAAATATAGACAAATAGTCTAGAAGAGTTTGTGATGGAAAGCATCGTATTTCCTACTGAATACATACAATATCCTCAGTCCCACTCCTTAGAGGCAACCTCTTTTAACTGTTTCTGTTCTTTAGCTCTTTTGGCAGTGAGTTTCTAAAATTTCAATGTTGTGCTTATATCTCTTTTTGAGTTATCAACTTTACACAATGTTTGCTTATTTTCTATTATGAACAATGATACTGATACCACCTCCCTCCCTTCCCCCTCCCAAAATTTGATAATTATGTTATTACTTTTAGCTATTCTCTTGATTACCTTTGGGTACTTAAATAAGATACCTATATTTCTTCTTGCATCACTTTTAAAAAATTTTTAATCAAAGAATAATTGTGCATGGTTTAAAAACAACTGTATATGCTATGTAACTTATATATGTAAGTATACTATAAAACTTATAAAGAAAAAGCAGCAGTCTTTTGATCCATCTCTCTTCATTCCTAAGTTCCATTAATTTTTTTGTTAACCTTAGTGCAGAGGGTTGAGTCAATCACACTGATTAAATCACGTGTACACTGTCATGATTTGTGCAACCTCCCCCTGTTTTATGTCATTTTTCCATTCTATCTCCATTTCTCTCTTCTGATAGACTGCTGTTCTAATATGTTTGATATGTACTTCGAACTATTTTTATGTTTCCTTTAGAGTATGTAGAGTTTTGTGTGTGCATATATTAATTTATATACATGGCATTGTACTATAAACTTTTTTCCCCAACTCTGCACTGTTTCTAAGACCTACTCATGCTATTGTGTATACATCTCATTCATCCTTCTAGCTGCTGCATGGTATTCTGGTTGTGTGTTCACCCTATTTTACTTATCCTCTGCCTAGAGGAGGCAACCATTTTCAACTCTTTTAACTATTTTTCTAATATTTACTTCCATTCTATAAATAATATACTTACTCTGCTTCTATTTCTTCGTTTTTAAAATTATAGATATTATCTGTTGATTTCCAACAATGGAAGTAAAGATTTAGGTTCCCTGATACAAATTCCCCTGTCCAGTGGCCCCCTCAACTTCCCTTCCCCCCATCTCCCAATGTAGTTGTGTCCCAATTTTTGGCTATGCCAATCTTTGTTGCTTTTATTATTAAGAGTTTGTAAATACTGTTCAAAAAAGAGCCATATTAGTCACCATTGTGACTTTTCCTTTCTTGTATGACAGGATTATACTTGTACAAAGCATGGTGTTTGAGATTATAGACTGTGGTGCTGGACAGCCTAGGTTTGAATTCCAGCTCTGAACATGAGCTGTGTGCCTCTGAGCAAACTGTTTACCTCTCTGTGGCTCTGTTTCTGTCATTGTCATATCTGATAGGAAATGTCCCACTTATTGCTCATATTTTGTCTGAATTTTTATGACTGTATTTTTCTTACAGATGAACTTTGAAATTATTTAGTTACATTTCCTCACCAAATTCCATTGAGATTTTTATTTTTGTAGTGTTCAATTTATAGATTAATTTAGGAAGAATTAACATTTTACATCTTTTTCTTTAAAAACATAGTTTACCTTTATATTCAAAGTCATCATTTAGAAAATATTTACAAATGCATTATTATTGTAAAAATTTATAAGAAATAGATGAAATGAAATTCTTCTTCACACCTGACCAATCCCAGTGTATTTTGTAACTGGCTTTCTTCTATTGATGATATGATAAATTCTGTGTTCCAAGGTAAACCTTGCCTATTCCAATTTCCTAACACCCCCTAACACTGCCTCTTATTTCTTATTGGTTCATGATCTCTGATAATTCTTATCTCATCCCTACCTTTGCTTGTATATGTCCTTAAGTTTCGAATCCCTCCTTCTTCACCTCTGCCTTCCTGTTCTATTAATATCTACTCTTTAAGATTCAATTCAATTCCCATCTGCTACATGAAACCTTCTGCTCTCGGATGCTTTTTCCCTTTGCTGAACACCTGCACCTGAACACTCACTACTTGTATTTCCTCTTAGTCTTTCATGTGTTAGCCAACTAGACTGTAAATTCCTTGTATGTCTTACTCTTCTTTGTGTTCTTCACAGTCCTTACCTGGCTACACAGGTGTTCACTAAGTTATCTTAGGGTGAACTGGCTAGTATTGGGGATCATCTGCTCTAATCCTCTCATTTTTTTAGATAAAAAAAATCTGTTGAGTGATTGGTTCTCATGTTTTGTTGTTATGTCCCCAGTGCTTTTCTTCATCTACCCAAACTGGTAAGAGAACATATCCTCCTCCCACAGGTTTAGGCACATGGTGCCCCCAGCTCAGGCTGACATGGGAAGAGATCAGAAGCAGTACTCTGGTCCAGCGGCTTACTAAGATTATAGCTTAAGAGATTTGAGGTGTTAAATACTCTGTGTTCAAGCTGTTCACCTAATTGTATTAAATGCATTCTTTGCAAGGGAAACTTTAATTTCTCAAGGACTACCATTAGTCTTACTTTTTGAAAAGTAGCTTTTATTGAGACTTCTCAAAAGATTCTTTTTATCAGGAGAGTTAGTATTTTGATTTGAATTCCACTTCATTCTGACAATCTGCAGGACCACTAGTGGGTGTTATTTTATTGGTTTCTGGAGGATGGGATGAATTTTGCAAACTTTTTGAGTAGTATGTAACATTTAAGGGACAATTATTTTGTTGTTGGCAGCACTAAAAATAGCCTTTTATTATGACAAGTATGAAATAGATTTTTAGTGGTAATGAAAGTAATCTGCTCAAAGACTACTAATGTTTGAGGCAGTTACATGTAATATTTGCCCTCTGTTTTATACAGGAGAAGCATGTGAACCTGTTACATATTGAGTCTCGAAAATCAAAGAGAAGAAACTCAGAATTTGAGATTTTTATTGACTGTGACATCAACAGAGAACAATTGAATGATATTTTTCATTTGTTGAAGTCTCATACTAATGTTCTCTCTGTGAATCCACCAGATAATTTTACTGTGAAGGAAGATGGTAAGTTTGAAAAGTGAAAATACTGCTTAGAAGATTGAGTACCTAATGTGTGTCCAAACTGCTATTTATCTTTAAGACATGAGAGTAAAAATAAAACACTGTCTTTTCCAATTGCCTACAGCATAGCAGTGAAGGGAACACAAAATATAATTGCTCAAAATACTAAAGAAAAATTATAAAGCAACATTTGATCTAGTGAGAGCAAAGTGAAAAGGAAACCTTGAGTATAAGAAAGAAATCTATTAGGTTATCTCTTAATTTTCAGATTATCAAGCATTTCTTGATTTCACGAGCCTCCAATTCACAATCCCTGAGCACTTAGTAATTCTAACAGGCTTAGCATCTAGCAGATAATAAATGAAAAACTGAATATGTTGAGAATGTTGACAACTGTGATGTGAAATACATTATATACAGCATTCCTTCCTGTCTCTACTCCCACCAAAAGCAAATGAGAAAGCAATAAAGACTTCAAAAGTTTCAGATAAAAGCAAAAGCAAAGTTATAGACTACGATCTCTAGCTGTGAAAAAATCCTTATAGTTTATTTGAGGCAAAAGATAAATGGATAATTTAGTCATATTTTATATGTGGTACTCAATCTAAAATAATCTCCAGATTATGTCACAATGTTTAGGGTGTAATCAGGGCTGATATTTATCTGTTATGTATTCATATAGATGCATAATTTTTAAAATATTGATAGATTTTCACTGCTGACTGGCAGAGAGCTGCTTCCCTGAGGCCAGGACTCCCCACCATGCCTGAAGCCTCTGTTGTTGTTTCAGATTTTGCCCTAGGAATTCCGTGCCCTTCATTAACACTAAAGAGTTAACACCTGGCAGAGCAGGAGCCTAGGACTGTGCTAGTGTCTATTTTGAGTGCTTAGTGCCCTTGTTGTATTTATTGTTAAATCTCTTGAATGTCACTCCTGGGTATGTTATAAAGAATAATACACTGGAGCAAGAGGATTGCGTTCTAGTCTTCTGTCTTCCATTAGAAATGAGTTACCTCGGGGCTGGGTGTGGTGGCTCACACCTGTTATCCTAGCACTCTGGGAGGCCAAGACAGGAGGATCACTTGAGGCCAGGAGTTTGAGACCAGCCTGAGCAATATAGCAAGACCCTGTCTCTAGAAAAAATAGAAAAATTAGCCTCGCGGGTGCTGGCATGTGCCTCTAGTCCTAGCTACTTGGGAGGCTGAGGCAGGAGGATCACTTAAGCCTGGGATTTTGAGGTTGCAGTGAGCTAAGATGATGCCACTGGACTCTAGCCCTGGCAATAGAGTGAGACTTTGTATCACAAAAAAAAAAAAAAAAAAAAAAAAAAAAAAAAAAATTTATTGAATTAACCGGGGTAAATTTGTTTA
>CAUYRT010062079.1:0-32749 GCA_963574885.1 Lepilemur ruficaudatus | reverse complement strand
CTCAGTCCCCTTCAAAGCAGGCACCCTGGGACCTCACACGGTTCTCCCAGCACCTCTTAACCTGACCCGCACACGTTCAGCATTCTCAGGCGCTCTGCCTGTCGCAGGCCTTCCAGAGCGTCGGTCGCTTTCAGCAGACTCGACCATCTTTGGAGCGTTTGTGCCACACTTACTTGCGCTGCACTCATTGCGTCTTCCCTGAAAGCCTCCTGAATCATCCGAATAGTTTCCATGGAGAAATGTTCAAGCTTTGATGCAGATTCGCTGCTCTACTCACTCAGTCATTTTGAACGCGACGGCCACATGGTACACACGCTCACGCAACAGCATCTAGTGCCCCACTGGCTAGTACCGTGAGGTCGTCGTTGTTGTTCACATATGCGCATTCCAGTCCACGCTCCCTGGCTGCCAGGTTACATGGATGTCGTGCAAACCATTCTGGTTATGTTAACAATGGCTGGATACTTTCTGGACAAATCTCATATATGTGTCGGTATGCAATTTTTAATTGAATTTAGGCATCCCTGGGCAAAAACTACTTATTGTTAGAATGAAAAATAACTCAGCAATTATTCTTTTATTAATTTTGGTTTTACACATGCAAACACAAAGAAACCTTGTTCACGTAAACAAGTAGATGGTTAAGTGAAGGATTTGTTAAAGCAACATCATTCTATTCTTTGAACTTTTTCTGAGCTGTATGCCAAAAATCACATCATGATCAATAATCAACACTATTTTTAATGATCCATTGGCTGCCTATCTGGTTAAATCTTCCTTTGATTTTACTAAAAGCAAGGTATAATATTAGAAATAATCTGACTTGCCATTTACTTTCTGAGTGCCAATATTTTGAATTGTTTCCTTGTTGGCCCGAGGACTTTTACCTCCCGCAGCAACGTGCCGTCGTACGTAGCAGGACGAGGCTGCCACTCCTCTGCAACGTGGGCAGGAACAGCCAACATGGGGGAGGAGGGAAAAGAGAACGGGCGTTACTCACACACAGTGTTCTATCTCTCCCGGTGCCTGGCACATAAGAGGGTTTTTAAAAAATTAACAAAAACAACCAAATGAATGAATAAATAGGTGTCCAAGAAAATTTACTATAAAACAAACAAAGCTCAAGCTTCATAGGGAAGTGTCCACAGGAGCATATATTTCTTGAGCAGGCCCTCACACTGTGCTCATATATTCATATGTAATAGAATTTTCAAAAGAAAGATACTTTAACAGCAATGAATTAAGGTCTTTTTCCCTACTTCCTGCCCATCCATCACATTTCACCTCTGTAGGGTGAGCTGGGGTGGCTGCAGGTCACATGGGACCCAGTTAGGGGACAGCTGTGTTGGGAATTTAATTAGTTTAGGTTTAATGAAATAACTTCATGTGACTTCCAGACACTCTTCTGCACTGTTAAGTGATTGCTAACTATTCTAATGCAGGGAGGGCTCCTAGGAATGTCCCTGTTGCACACGGTGTCTCTCACGCAGCACTAAGACTTAAAGACGCAGGCCCAGAGATAACAGTGTGTCTGGCAGCTTCCGCTGTGGGTAGCAGAGGAGAAAGAAAATTCCTCCAATCATCAACTATGTAAAACTGTACACACAGGGCCATCAACATCTTGTCAAAACAAAAGTTCATTATACTTTTTTTTCTTTTTTGATGGGAATGGCATATTTGATAAAATTTGAACACATTTTTGTCTGCAATTTAGAAAGATGAAACATTTTAATAAAATAAATGAAGCCTTGATTCAGATGTATATGAAAGATGTTTTCTTTTGTCAAGCTTAAATTTATTAAGGAACTGAGAGAAAAATTCACATTAAATTCAATGAAATATGAACAAAAGTAAAAAGAAAGATATGTGACGGAATTAATAGGAATTATTTGATTTAGAGAACTGAATTTTAACAAAAAATGTCCAGATCATTCAAAAAGTAATTCATCAAAAAGAACAGATAAATTGAGTCAAAATCATGAATAAGCCATTGGATTATCAGAAAATCTAATCAATGAAGATGCAAGAATCTTATGAATATATTGGGAATAAGATTTAAATGTCATAGCTTTGCACAGCAGCCATATCGCCAATGAAAAAAAAGAAAAGAAAAATATAAGATTTCAGTGTCTTTCTTAATTTGAGACAAATTAGTTACATCAATGAAAACAGTGAGAAAAGAAAAGAACTTCTAACTGAGTAATGCAAATCCTTTTAATTATCAAGCCTAGAGAGACATTAAAGTGAGTCTGCAATCATGTCCTACTCCTCTCCTTCGAGCTATGTATTCATTTCTTGAAACTGCTTGGTATTGCCACAATTAACTGTAAATTAGCCAATAATGTCACACCAGACACTATAACCCACACCTTATAGCTTAACAATGTATAGCCAATCACTAATCAATGTTATTTCTGTAAACAAATGAGAACTCCTGACAGACAACTTTTTATCAGCCCACTCCCTGTCCCCCTTTTTTGCCTTTAAAATCCACTTGTAACTGCTGCTAATTGGAGTGTATATTGAAGGCAACTTGAATCTATGCTCCCAGGTTGCAACTCTCAAGTTTTGCCCAAATAAACTCTCTCTATAAATATAACTCTCTACTTACATTAATTTTGCCTCAGCTTTGTAAAGGAAAATAAAAATATCAGGACCCCCCCTTTAATTCCCTATGCAAAAGGAAAGGTAAAGGCCTCAGGCACCCGTGAAGGGGCCCCACAGATCATTCATTCAGGAAATTTTTTGCTGACCTCCCATAAGCAAGGACGTGCAAATTCTAACTTTAGATCCGAAGGCTAAGTCTAGCTCCTAAAACTAAAGTCTGTTGATTCCACACTAATAATGAGTTATAAGTTTATCTTCCCAGGTGCAGAACAGAGACAAGATAGGATCAAACATTATTCCACCTACCCAGGAACAGCTGCTTCCTTCACTCCCTTTTTCTCTTCTAACATTCACCTTACCTTATGTAAAATGTAGATTTTCCTGGGCCTCACAAAAACATAACCATTTTGTCTCACTACCCACCCACCTCCTGCTGGTTTTTTTTTTTTCCTTTTTGTTTCTTCTACTCCCATTAAATACTGAAACTTCCAAATTCACTTCCAGAAAAACAGCCACAGATTTGTCTGTGGGTTTTTCCTAGGCACATCTTCAACTTTGGCTTAATAAACCTCCATTGACTGGCAAACTGATCTTTGCCTCAGTCAGATTCTGATTAGGTTTCGGTTTCTTCCTTTTAGGTCAACAATAGCATAACACTTACAAAAGGTTTCTACAACAAGCCATTGACTAAAATAGCTACTGCAAGTCATCAATTCAAAGAATGTGCTTAGTCACTGACCAAAAAAAATAACCGAAATGCCCAGAAATCTTACAGTTCCCATGTGATAAAAGTTTTCCCAAATTTTGACAACAATCTTAAACTTTATTGACTTGAAAAGTGAAAGTAAAAAAATTTTTCTGGGCCAGGCCTGGTGGCTTTCGCCTATAGCTCTAGCACTCTGGGAAGCCGAGGTAGCAGGATTGCTTGAGGTCAGGAGTTCAAGACCAGCCTCAACAAGAGCAAGACCTCATCTCTACTAAAAATAGAAAGAAATTAGCTGGACAACTAAAAAAATAGAGAAAAAATTAGGCAGGTGTGGTGGCACAGGCCTGTAGTCCCAGCTACTCAGGAGGCTGAGGCAGGAGGATCACTTGAGCCCAGGAGTTTGAAGTTGCTGTGAGCTAGGCTGATGCCACAGTACTCTAGCCTGGGCAACAGAGTGAGACTCTGTCTCAAAAAAAAAAAAAAATTATAAACCTTTAATAATAAAAATTAAAATTTAATCAACCACATTAGAAGAAAGTCTGACTTATTTTTCTGTTCTCTCCATAGAAAATAATGCCACAAAACCCTTATGTTATGAGGAGGTAATCAAAGAGAGTACAACCAAAATAGGTAGGGAAAATTGTTTTTATAGCCATGTTATGAAGATAATAGATTACATATATGTGTGTATGTGTGTGTTTATATATATATAATGACATTTAAGGTTTGTTTCAGATGTTTTACATTTGTAATTTGTTTGGAAAGTTCTTAATCATATTGCTTCCTACAATATGGTGAAATATACAAACATATTTGGTCTTCTTTCCAATTTCTGACGTACAGCTTCAAAAATCCTTGGAGTCTCTGGAGTGAGGAGAGAGCCTTTTGTCTTCTAATGAGATGATTGTGGGCTCCTAAATAGCCTCATTGTGGGGGCTCATTGCCAGGGGAACCAACCACCGATTAGAGGGTTGGAACTTTCAGCACCACCCCCCACATTCTTCATCCTCCTCCCCCACCTCTGGGGAGGAGAGAGGGACTGAAGGTTCAGTTGTTCACCAGTGTCCAATGATCCAATCAATCACACCTATGTAAAGAAGCCTCCATGAAAACACAAAAGCACTGAGTTCTGAGGTCTTCCGGACAGCTGAACATGGGGAGGTTCCTGGAGAGTGGCATACCCAGATGGAAGCCTCGCGCCCCTTCTCCCCTACTTTGCGCTCTGCATCTCTTCCAGCTGGCTGTTCGCCTGTATCCTTTGCAATGAGTGGGCAAGTGCAAGTCAGGTGTTTCCTGAGTTTTGCGAGCCACTCTAGTAAATTAATTAAACCCAAGGAGGGGGTTGTGGGAGGCTGGGTTTGTAGCTGGTTGGTCAGAAGTACAGGCCACCCCGCCCCCCATGCTTGCCATCACATCAGAAGTGGAGGACGGTCTTGTGGGACTGAGCTCTCAACCTGTGGGGTCTGTGGCAATCTCCAGGTAGACAGTGCCAGAATTGAATTGAATTAGAGGACGCCCAGCTGGTGTTCCCTGCAGAACTGCCTGCTGTGTGGGGGAAAATCCCACATACCTGGATTCACAAAAGTGTTCTCTGTTGTCAGAGTACAGTAAGAGAAACCGAGTTTGTTTTTTCCTATATCCTTATATTTTCATAATTTCTTTGCGTAGTCTCTCCTCTTTTGCTGATGTTCAACTTTATTACCATATCCTCTCTCACCCACTCTTCTGCATTTTTCCATTCTTTGTCTTATGATGTTTTATTCTATTTTCTTCTGACCTAGTTCCAGTTTACTAAATCTCTCCTAAGTTATGACTAATCTGCTGTTAAATCCATCCATTGAGTTGATTTTGATTATGAAATTTTTCAATTTTGGAATTTGCCTTTGGTTTTTGTAGCATATATTATAGCCTCCCATGTCTGCCAAAGTTCTTAATATTGTCTTTTATCTCCTTGAACATAGTAAAAGTAGTTACATGAAAGTTTATATCTCTATTACATTTTCTATTTAATTCTCCTATTTCTGTTAAAGTTTGTACTGTCACTCTCTGAGGTCTTTGTGACTCTGTTGCTATTGTTAGTTGTTTCAGCTAAGGTTTGTACATGTTGTCTCATCTCCTAAGAAGTGTGGTCATTTTTTTGTTGAATGCTAAATATTGTGACCTAAAATTGCTCATGGAAATAATTTGAGGCTCAGGTGCTAACAAGATTGTGAAGAATTACTGGGCTAGGTTCTAGAAGAGAAAACTGAACTCAGCATTGGAAGTCCCTTTTTCCCTGGAAACATTTGCCTGTTCCTAAGGGCGGAGCTGAGAGCCTGAGTGAAGCCACTAACAGCTTCATGGGGCAAGGAGACACACATGGAGTTGTGAAGGGGTGTATGTGTGCGTGTGCATGCAAGCACTTGTGTTTGTGTGTGTGTGTGCGCATGTGTACCTGTGCACCGAGGACATAGCCCTCAGGGCCCAAGTCAAGGCAGGTGGAAGACTGGGGTACACGTAGTTGAGATTGTATTTATACATTTCATCACCACTTCCAGGTGTGGTGAAATCCTTACTGCCATCCTGGTGCGGACACGGCTTCCAGGAATGCTCAGCAAGCCCATTCTGCTGACACATACAGCATGGTGACCCCCAAGGTGCAGAGTCACAGGTCATCTCTCAGCCTAAACATGCTCCACAGTGCTTGGGACTGGAAATACCTGAGGAGGGAAAGAATGAAGATTTGAAAAAGATGGAGTCAGAAGCCAGTCTGTGGAAAACTTTTCCAAATCTTACAGCTAACATGTGAGAGAAATTTTATAGAGGTTATCCAAAATTTCATGACAACACTAAAATTTACATGACATTATCAATAATGAGTTGGAAAACTGGAAGTTTTCCAAACTGTCAATAGCAAACAAATTTTGATCGATTGAGCTAGAGGAAAGACTGAATTATCTGACTATTCTCTCTACAGTAATGATATTACAAAACTGTTTAAACAGGAAAAGGCAACCAAAGAGTAGGCAGCCTAAAATATCAGGAAAAAAGAAAGTACGGAGGTGGGTTGGACAATTAAGTAATAAAATAGAAATGGTATTTTCTTGGTTTTCATGCTGTTTGTGGTATTTTGTAGGCTTTAGAAATTTGTAGTTCATTGTAATTTCTTTAATCTTTCCAAATGATAACAAATTTATACTTAATTTTGTACTTCTCCTTTTTAAAAGAGGACTCCCCAGTTGTGCAAGCTCGGGCCCCTCTTGGCCTAGATCCGTACCAACGCACGTGTTGTAAAGGCTTCTTGTCACAGTTATTTGGGAAGAGATTCTGTGGCTTTCATCATGGCACTTAAACTCCCTGGATTTCATTTGAGTCATCTATAAAATGAAGGAATTAGCCTAAGATACAGCCTGAGAACTGTTGCAGCTCTAAAGGCAGTGGCTCTGTGATGCTGTGACTCTAGAGGCAGGATTTAATGGGGCTTTCCTCACTGTGCAACCTTGTAAAATTATGTGTCCTCGTTTGACAGATGAGAAAAAAAATGACCCAGAGTGAAAAACAGCACATACACAACTGCAGAACTCCAAAAGGGGACAACTGAGATAGAAACCAGAGGGGTGAACAGAACAGCAGATGGCCAATTTGGCTACCTTCCAGGGCAAGGTGGTGGGACATCTGGGCAGGTCCTCAGGGAAGGTGGCCAAGGACGGCTTTGCAACTCAACTCAACATCATCTCAAGGGTATAAAATGGTTAACCAAAGAAAATAGAAGGGGGAATTTCTTTGGACAAAGTTTTTAGAGTGCAATGCCATTTTCTTTTTCCATACCCAGAGGTTTGGAGTTAGTATTTTTACATAGAAGTATGCCTTTCAATTATTCAAACTAAACTGTTGTGGTGACTGGAAGTGACCAGAAGAGGTTTTCTTTTCTTTTTAAAAAAGAAGTATTGTGATTAGATAAATCACAGGATTTATTCCAGATTTTACCCTGGGTAAAGAAGAAGCAACATAGCTGGCTTGCAGGGGCAGTTGTGAAAAAGGATGAAAGTGGTTGAGGTTTGTCATTAAGTTCCACTCTTAATGCCTAAAAAATACTTGAGACAGAAATGTTATATAAGCTATTCAGTGCTTTAAAAATTGTAGTTTGAATTACATTGGAAATATGAGTCAGCAGATCAATGAATTCCATACTCAACAGATTTCATAGATAGGTAAAATTTAGAAACATTTTGAGAGGTTGATATTAGGTTGACAAATATTTATTTTGCCAAGCAAGAACATTATTTTACAATCCCACCATCTAAGGTCACTAACATCTCATAAGAGGGAGAAAATGCTCATACCAAAAAAGTAGGAAAAGATGTAATGTTATACTAGCAGAATAAAAAATAATAAATAATAAAGTTACCTTTATGTAATAAATTTGCCTTTATGAATGTCTGCCTCACAGTTGTTTTTCCCCATAGGTAAATGAAAACTCTGTGATAGGCCCGGGTGTGGGGGCTGTGAATGAGAGGCTTATTGAGGCATTGCTTGGTTGTGGCATTTCAGCAACCAGAAAAAAACATGATGGTCCTTTCAGTATTTCAAAGCTATTTAAACTGATATGAACCACAAACTGAGATTAAACCCAGTCAATCTCTTATATTTTCTCACATAATAAATGAAAACATAAAACTACATCACTCTCCTAAGTAGCCCCTTTCATAACTGCCGTGAACCCTAGAGATTTTCTGGGTCCGAGGACAACGGCAGCTCAAGAAAAAACCCTGCCAACGCGCCACTGCAATGGTTCCTGCCGCCACGTGGCGGTGCTGCTGCAGCTTTGTCTGCACAGCCCGGCGGGCAATCTGCAGGGAGGACGAGCCCTTCCTAAGTATTGCTTCCCGCAACAGGATTCTCTATTTGAGTCTCAAAGCTGTAGCTGTTAAAGATAAGCTCTTTCATCTCACACCTTCCAGAACAACAGGCAGTTCAGGAACAGTTCAGACACCCACCAGCTCGAGGTGTAGAACTGGCACCCCCTGCTCCACATGGACCACCTCAGAAGAAATGAAGCAGATTTTCCTTTCACACCCTCTGAACACATATAAACTAACCACATGCCCTCCCGGGATACTCATATCTCCCCGTGGAGAAGCCACTGAGTGGCCCGTCACACAGAGCATCATCTCGGTGATGGCCAGGGGACTACCCGCCAAGGCGTTCATGGCAGAGGGGCTGCCATCTCTCCGTCATACCTTCAGCAGCATCTTCTCCCCAGCCTGCTCCTTCCCTCCCACCAAAGACATGGCTCCAGAGAGGATGCCCCACCAAACTGTCCCCCAGTTAATCTCAAGACCTGCTTCCCGGGGATGCCAAATGGCAACACTGGGCCATTCTTCAGAAGTTCTAGTACTGCCAGGGGATTCCTCAGGATCAAAACAGACAGCATCAATAGTTACCGTGCTTACAGTGGCGAGTGGCCACTACAGAGGAACGTGGGATGCACAGTGGTCACCGCATCAGCAGCAGCATGCGGACCCAGCGTCCTGGCCACGCCTCACAGACTGACCGGCAGGCAGCGCTCAGCCGACAGCAGCCTTGCTAACCCTGCGGTTCTGCAATCTGCGCTGGTTAAAGAGACAGATGTAGTTGCGCTCTTGGGCAGCGTTCAATGAGGTGTGTCTCCACCCTGCAACCCCCACTGAGTGCAGCCCATTGGTAGTTGCATTCGGTGTGAGCAAGTCTTCACTCTGAAGATGGGTCTGGTGGCACATCTCTGAGAAGCCAGCTGCCCAGGCCACAACAGCCAAGCTGGGAAGGGGCCAGTTGTGGCACTGTCTCAAAGGGTGGCTCCAGTGGCACTACGGACGTGGCAACCTTCCTCATTCCATCCAGTAACCCTGATGACAGGCAGTACAGCATGAGGGTGTAGAGTGGTAGCTCCCAAAGTGGTCCCTAAACATGCAGCAGCATCACCTGGAAAAGTTTTAGGAATGCAAATTCCCAGGCCCTGCCTTAGACCCACTGAATCAGGGACTCTGGGGGTGGAGCCAGGAATCTGCATTCTAACAAGGGCCCCAGGGGATGCTGATACAGGCCAAAGTTTGAGGATCACTGGTATAGAACAGGGTTTGGTGACTTTTCCTGCAAAGGGCCAGAAAGTAAATATTGCAGGTTTTTGGACTATGTGGTCTCTGGACACAGCTCCTCAGCACCTAAGCAGCCACAGAGAGTATGCCAATGGATGAACATGGCTGTGTCCCAATAAAGCTCTATTTTTGGATGCTGAAATTTGAATTTCATATAATTTCATCTTGTCATGAAATATCCTTATTCTAATTTTGTCAACCATTTAAAAATGTGAAAAATCATTCTTAGCTCCCAGGCCATACAACAACAGCTGGTCGGCCGGATTGGTTCACAGACCAGTTTGCTCGACCCTGGTGTTGAGTGTGGACTGGACTGGAACCTAACCAGATGGGCAGCCTTGGGCAAGTCACTTAGCCTGTGGGCCTCAGTGTCCTCAACACCTATCTCACAGGGACACTGCTGATGCTATGCGACTGAGGCACTTGGCACAGACTCAGGCAAGTGGTTTCTATTCTTTTAATGTCTGTGTGTAGCTGACCTCCTTCTTGTCAGGTGGCCACGTCCCGAGAGTACCACCCTCTGGCACAGGGCATGCTCGGAAAAACCCCGAGGCTACCCCGCTGGTCTTGTCTCCACACTCCCCCACTGCCCTCCAGGAAGGGGTCATCAGGGCTGCATGCTGCTCTTGCCCCAGAAAACAAGAGCCCGCAGGGCTCCTGCGGGGAAGCAGCTGGCGGGCAGGCTGAGCTCAGCCCGTGCTCTGTTGCGTCTGCGCAGGTCCTTGCATGTGTTCTCAGCTCCACGCGGAGCTCCGCCCTAGCAGTTCACCAAGCAGGGCAGCCATTTTGTATGGCTTGGCCAGAGAGGTGCCAAAAGGAAAGTGTTAGATAATAGTAGGGTACTGTGCCAGTGCATGAGAGAGAGAGAGAGAGAGAGAGAGAGAGAGAGAGAGAGAGAGAGAGAGAGAGAAGAGAGAAGAGAGGAGAGAGGAGAGAGAGAGAGAGAAGAGAGGAGAGAGAGGAGAGAGAGGAGTCCTGGGCACCAGTGACGCTCACACTTGGGATGTGTTCTGGAAGGTTCCCTTCATCCACTGTGGTGTCCTTCTAGAGCCTGGAAAGCCTGCTCTGTGCTCTGGAACTCTGCTCATTCTCTCCTGTCAAAATGTCAGCTTTCCTCTGCTCCAAAGCCACGGCCTTGTGACAGCGTGCAGCCCCCTCTCAGGGCAGCACCAAACACCCGCTTCCTTCCGCCGGGTCGGGAACTGCTGGTTTACTGGCCAGATAACACTTTCGGGCTGTCCATGATGTAAGATGGTGAATCATGCTTACAAGGGAAGATGTGAAGTGTTTGCTTCTAGACATTAAGAGTTTTTGGTATAAGAGGGAGAGACTAATGAAGTTGTTTTTCTGGTTACACTTTCCTATTTACCTAAATAAAAAGTCAAAGTCTGATGCAAAATAGAAAATTCAGTTGCACGCATTTTATCTAGATATTATCTCATTTATGTATCATAGGAAATCCAAGAGGGAATTAATATTCTTCCCATTCACAGATGAAGCCACAGAGGCTCGATAAGTTCAAACGACTTTCAACAGACCCTGTGTCTAGTAAGTGGAGGAGCAGAGCTCCATTTGGCCAATGACCTGGGGCAGTGAGAAACGGCTGCAGAACCACCTCATGGGAAGGAAATGAGGGAGGGTGTCCCCATCGAGGGCAATTAAGGTAAGGGAACCCCCAAAACACTGCCACAAAGTGACTACATATTTTAATTGTCACTTCTTTGTAGCTTTTTAAAAAAATTCATTTTTCCTTATTAAGACAAGCATTTTAAAACAATACTTTCTTTGCCTTTCAGTTATCACTTAAGATCCTTGGTGACATTTTCTTCAGTGGAGATAACTATTTGGGTTGAACTCTCTAACCATTTTATGTGAGTGCCAAAGATGGAACCTGCTTGCTCAGTCTCTGAGACAAATGCTCTAAGCTGACACATTATTAAACATTTTTTCATTGTCCCTTCCTCTTCCACTTCCTGTTGTGACTTTAGGTCTATTCTGACTCCTTCCTGCTTGGGCCAAGGTCATGCAGGTCTCGTCCCAGTACCACCCAGATGCATCAGAGATGAGGAGGTCACAGAAGGTGGCGTCCACAGAATATCATCTTGTTGGATTCTTTTGAAGCCCTCCAAGGCTCTCTCTACCCTGGAAGATATTTGAATAAACAGGTGGTCAAATATGCAAACTCCCAGTAAAAGTCAGTGAAGGAACCAAATTAGGAGCGATCGGAAAACGTTTCCATTATAGAAAGCCAGCACCAAACACAGGCCAAGAGCCACAGAAGCACGGTGGCCAGTTGTGGATGAAGTTGGTTTCTCATCCCTGCATCCCTCAGCAGAAGCCAATAGTGAGACAACCCTGTTTGACATGTGGCTAGAACTCATTCTCCAAATTCTCGATCATCTTTCAAGTCCTCTGCGTTCTGTCTTTCAAACTCTATAGTCTGATATTCGATGCTATCGCTCATTTGGGGGAAATTCTACTTTGAAGCTGTGCTTCCCGGGCCCGCTCTCCTCCCCTTGGGGCTCTGAAATTATGAGCAGGCTGGCTGGACTGATGCTCCTGTCCCTGGAGTGGAGCCTGGGGGGCCATGCCAAGTGAGCACTTGGAAAGCACACCACCTCCCACGCAGGCGCTTGCATGGTACAGACGGTGCACACAGCGAGACCTAACACAGGGTGGCCGGCGTAGCAGGTGGGCGTCCTGTTTCCCCTCCCCAGTATCCACTGCTGACCCTCCTCAGATGTTTTGCTTCAACGTTTGCCCAAAAGGCTGTGAGAAAATCTTTCCTTCAGCAGTTTCCTCACAACGTGGAGAGGGAGATAGAGAAACATGAAGGACATTTTCCCTCTGGCCCTGCCCAGAGGCCTCTGTGGGCATCCCACAGGCAGAAGGATGACAGATGTCACCCCTTCCCCTGTATGCAGGGGAGGCTGCTGCTGCCTGATTCTGTCCAGTTGGCAAGACAAGGGGAGCTGCCAAGACAAACAGCCGCGGCATGAGAGCTAACAGCTCACGATCACCACGGTGTGAAGCAGACCCGTGAAACGAGACGTTAAGGATGCCACTTGGAATAGCTTGAATGTCGAACATTCTTTCCCAGTGGAGGGATGAGGGATGCCAGTGCAACAGCAGTGTGGGAGACTTGGGCAGGGGAGCACATGTCGTCCTGGGGCTGAGGAGGAGAAGTGACCGAGGCATCACCCTCAGGGAAGGAGGCAGTACCCGCTTCTCACCCAACTGGTGCCAATGCTCCCTGCCGCCCCCATCAAAAAATAGCATGGCTATTAATAAGTCATACCAAAAGGGCCCTTGTAGTTTATAATCATTTTCATCTGGCTTAGGGAACGGCAACCATGAAATGTCTGTCTGGTGACTGCCAGGCCAGCAAGACAGGTTTATATTAGCCAGTACTGAGGACGCCGCAGCAGTGACAGCAAGGCAGAGGATGGTTTATGGGCTTTAATGCCTGTGCTGACGTGGAGGATCAGAACAAGATTTATTTTATGCTCAGGCCATCACTGAACACTGAAAACCAGTCATTACAAGCCAGATGACAACTGGAATGCAGTAATCACTTGCAGGAATATTTATTTTGTTTTTAAGTTTTTGGATGAATCTGGTTTTTGGAAAGTGAGGGACAGCTTAGGAAGTCAGACTATGCCATTATTACATCTAAGCCATTACACATTTGCTGGCCAATTATGTGCTCCTGTATGGAAAACAAAGCCAGAAAGCAAGATAAGCCCCAAGACCTGAAGGCTAATTACTACAGGCCTTGCCACCAAAACTTCATTTGTGGTTACTACATACCCTAAATATTATTAATGGACCAAAAGAACCCAGTATTTGTAAAGTCTGGTCAGTATCATGAAATCTACAGCCCACTGTGACAGTGGGTTTGACAGAATGGCAACATGCATTAGATCACTTTCCTTCTGATTCATTCTTCTGGATTTCAGGTGATAAAGTAGCAAAAACAGGCTGAACATTTTTATTAAGCCCATTGTCAACCCGAAGAATTCAATTAACTTTGTATAAACACATGGTCTTTTTACACTAAAACCATCCCTGACGTCAACATTTCTGCTCTCAAGCAAGTAGTGCCTTAGAATCAACTACGTTATTTTTGACATTTTTAATAGTTCTTGCTTCTTCCGGACAAGTAAAGGTTTGACAGCAGTGACCGATGAGCCATTATTTCTATAAAATATGGCATAACGCTTCCTGCATAATCTTCCATTCATTCTGTCTCACTTAAGTGTCTTGTTTTTCTTTCCTTTCCAGAACTCTACACAAGCACTTTTCTGTGATAATTTTTTCTCCTCAGGAGAATCCATCATTTTCCAAGTGCACCAGCAACAAGCAGCTGGTCCGATACCCGGCCACTGGCCCCCACGGTGGCTGCCACGTACCCTCCAGCGGCACTCTGCCTAACTTTTCAGCTGGGGGAACGCAGGGCCCAGATGACGTGAAATCCTGGTATCTGTTTGGATGTGTCCGTGGCGTGAAAATTCGTTGAGCTCTTTGCTTATGTCGGCACATTTCTGAGTATATGCCACACCCCCCAAAATAATTCATGTTTTAAATGTACATAAACTATGACCATAGAAATGCTCTCCCTGTCTCTTCTCCATCATTAAGTCTAAGTTAAGTACAAAGCAGATAAATGAAAGGTCCTGCAATGTGCACCGAGATTCCGGAGCTTCAGGGCATGGCACGTTACATGTCAGAGAAGGCGGCGTGCCGGTTTCAGGGAGGAGGCAGACGCCACAGGCCCGTCTCTCGCCCCTTAATGTGCTGTTGCCTATTCCTGTCTTGATTTCAGGCCTCCTTTCTTCACCCACCCTGGGCTCACATTCAACAACTTCTACTTGGCAGGTTTTAAATCTTGTCACATTTATATTTAACAAACTTTAAGGAAAAAGGTTTCAAACAAGAAAAAAAAAATCTTACTGCTATGTTTTTCTTCCAGGGTAATCCTGTGCAAGGAATTCCTTCAGTTTCTTAACTTATCTAAGTATACCTTTTGACCATGTCAGTAATCAATACATTTCTGAGATGGTACTTAAAGCTAATGAATTAGGCAAATATAAACCCACTTTGTGATCCAGGCAAAGCTCTGGGCTGTCAAAACCAGGATGCAGAGGGCCTGGCCAAGGATTGTGCCGCCCCACGGCTTCCCCTGACCTCCCGTGCAGCACACACAGCATCTGCACCTGGTGCTTCTGGGTGGTTCCCAGATCCACTCTGCGTCTTCCTCCAGATGGCCAGGAGCCTCCCTAGGGGGCTCCCCATCCTCTAACTTCCAGAGGTATTTGCAACGGAGGGTGAGATCGGGGTATTTTTCCCTCCAGCTTCCTTCCTGAGAAGTTGCTTTTGACCAGCTGTGTCCCTTGAGCTAAGGTGACAGTTCTTCTCCAGGTGGCCTTCTCCACAGCACTCTCTCAAGTTCCTATAACTACCAGCCACCATCACCCTGCCAGGTGTAGGAATCTAAGAGCCCCAGCTGTTACTATCACTTGTCATTAGTCCCTTCATTAAATCCCTCTCAAATTATGATAATTTGTATATGCCATATATTTCCTGTGGAGACCCTGACTTGATATGGGGTCTAAAGATAAGCTCTGCTCAAGCACAGAAGGGAGCCACACTCTGTGTATTGGAATGTCCCAAGGCTCAGGAGCATGTTTATGGCTTATGGAAAAGAAACTATCTGTGCTGCCCACCAAAGCAGTCATCAGGACTCTACATATCTGAAGAATTTTTCTGGAAAGGTCTTGTCAAAGTCTTTGGTGGTCTATCTCATTGTTCTTGGTTGGTCTACAGTCTGAACTGGAACGAGGCTGGCCTCCTGGCCAGAAGATTGAAGGAGGAAGACTGGCACGTAGGGAGTCCTGAGTGAATGCCAGCAGCAGCCTTCACACTTACTTTAAACACCATAGTCCTGTTTTTGCTCTTTTTGAACTTTTTGATATAGAATCACATAATATGTATGTTTTGTGTCTACCTTCTTTTGTTTTGCCTTATGTTTGTGGCATTTGTCTATGTGCTGCATGTGTTCCTTCTCATTGCTGTATAGTTTTCCACTCTGTGAACACATCACAATGTATTTATCCATTCTATTCTAAAAGAATATTTGGGTTGTTTCCATGTTGCAGGATATGAAAAATTGTGCTGCCATGAACATACTTACACATGTCTTTTGCTGAACATACCGTAGGCATTTCCATTGCACAGACATGCTGAATTGTTAAATCTTAGGTAATGCTGATGTTCAGCTTTAGGAGATACTGCCAAACAGTTCTCTGGAGTGATTGTATTAATTTTCACTCTAGGTAGACTCATTTTTTTAATCATTTCCTAAGAGTGTGCATATGTTGAACCTGTCCTACTGGGATTCTAGACCAAGAAAAGGTCTTGGTTTAAGGGCCTGAAGAAAAGATGTTTACAGACCCCCAGCAAACTGGTGAAAACTCTTTAGCAGAATTGGAATCAACGTGCAAACAGTCAGGGTCTGGGCACCATGATTTGTTCCAGCTTCTCCCTGCCAGTCCCTTCCAACCTGGCCAGCACTTTTCAGGGCAGACAGAGAGGACACTGGGGTTTGGGAAGAGAAAGGAAGATAAAGTATACAGCAAAGCTGTTGTGTACATTTCCAGAGCAAACCTGAGAAGGATCAAAGAAGCAGAGCAGAGTGAGTCCCGTTCCTCAGGGTGTTCAGTCTTGTGTGCTATGGGGATGGTGGGGGGTTTGCTCTATACCAAGCAGACCCAGAAGAAAAATCCCTCTTACTTTGTATTATCTGTCACAAAGGAAAATAAAGACACAGACATCTTACTAGAACAATGGAGAAGGAAATCCTGCGAAGTCTCTATCAAATAAAGAATGATAAATGGGAAACCATTGTATAGCCCCCACTACTACCAATTTAAGATGCATTAAATGCTACTGACAATCTAACTGGTGTTTAATATCTATTGCTTCATTTTATAGTATAGATAAGTTAATAAGGGCTATTAACATTCACAGTTCTAACTCCCTGTATTTAGTATATGGCAACCTAGGGCTGCCATAACAAATTATCCAAACTGAGTGGCTAAAAACAATAACGATTTATTCTTTCACAGTTCTGGAAGCCACAAGTCTAAATCCAGATGTCAGCTGGGTTGGTTCTTTCTGGAGGCTCTGAGGGGTGATCTGTCTCACGTCTCCTCTTGGCTTCTGGCAATTACCAGCAATCCTTGGCATTCTGTGGCTTGTAGTTGCATTACTCCAGTCTCTGCCTGTGCCTTCACATGGTATTCTCCCTGGGTGTGTTCAAATTTCCCTCTTCTTTTAAGGACACTAGTCATATTGGATTTAGAGTTCACTCTACTCCAGTATGACCTCATCTTAACTTGATTACATCTACAAAGAACCTATTTCCAGTAAGGTTACATTCAGAGGTTCCAGGTAGACATGAACTTCAGGGTGGGGGTCACTTTTCAACACCATATACCCCCTACATGATTTTTCCTATAACCTCAAGTATGAATTTTCTACCCAAGTAGATGTCCAGAGCATAATTCCTGCTATTACAAAGGGAATCCAGATATATGTAATGATCCTCAAGTTGGAACAAGAATGTGAGTTGGGAGTAGAAAAGAGGCTCTTGACCCTTCTCTGATACATGTAGCTCTTTTGTTATAACTTAGGAGGCAGGGAGCTTAGGGGAGAAAGCTCAGAGGATAGCTGCTGTTAACATTGGCCAAGGTCCTACAGCACAGTGAACTAGCTCATAAACCTTGAGTGGGGACTGTCCAAAAAAGGGGAAAATGCAATCTACTTATAACCAGGAAGAAACAGGTTTCCTATGTTTTAGGAGCTAATGAACACACTCCAGTAGCCTCCTTCCAGACAGCCCAAAGCACCCAATTTCAGGAGAGTAGATTATCTGTGAAGAGACATACACCAATACTTATTAATTAGAGCTGTGTAAGACTTTTGGTGGATCTGTTACACAAATTTTGTGTCTGTTGGGATTTTCTCTGTAAGTTCCTCTTTTTTTTTGTTAGTGTGCCTACAGCACAGCCTCACATGGCACAATTGTAGGACAAAGTGTGGATGGGAAGTGGGGAAAGACCATACTCTTGCGAGAGTTCTGTTCTCAGTGGTACTGAGCAGGAATGAGCCAGGCCAAGGCAACAGCTGGAAATCTTCTCCTGGAGACCTGGGAAGGGTCCAGCTAACATGAGGACTAACCACTGCCATCGCTCAACCTCTGATCTCGGTGTCACCAAGATCTAGTACAAGAGAATTTGCAAGGCCAGATGACATTTGTGTAACTTTTGGTCAACAGTGATGCAAACAGAACTTCAGATTCAGTTGACAGTTGAATCAAATAAAGAGAAAATTGGAGAATTTCAATTTATCATGTACATAATTATACCATAAGAAGGCAACTCAGACCACTCAGTCCAAAGGAAATCCATTATTGTGTGTGCTCAGAAATATCCAAATTCACTCTATAATTTTAAACAATCTATTTTAATGTTTGGTTCATGACTAAAAAAGCTTCAAATTTTTTAAGGCAATTATTTTCACAGGATAACAACTATAGCTAATGATAAAAATTCACATCCCAGCTCAATTCAGAACAGAGTGTATTTTCATAAAATGATTCTTTTAAAACTAAAGTTGAAAAGTGGCAGTCAGGTCAGGCCTACCTAACATTTAAGTGGGGCATGGTTGCCTTCTTAGAAACACTTAAAAAGGGGCCTTTGAGGTGGGGGGGTTGTTAAGAATTGCACATTAACAGAACTGAATTATTTTGTTTCATAAACAGCTCTTTCCAAGGGAAGGTACTGCCCTGAACCATACTAAGACTGATATGCCCTGCTGACTCTTTTGTTCTGACTTTATAACACACTCATCTCTTCCTCTTGGGTCTTCTCAGCTGACAGTGGCACATGCTGAGTGCAGGCTAAAGTTCAGCAAAGGATCACAAAAACAGCAGGGAAGAAAACATGAGAAAGAAACCAGGAAATTCAAATTGTGCTGAAAATGCCATCCATCTGTCATTAATTTTGAGTGGAGTTGCAGCTCATCCAGAGGGTAGCTTCTAATATCAGTACATAAGGGAAACAGGGCATCATTTTAAACAACCCTCAGGAAGCCCCACTCAAAAATATCTTTGGTCATCTCTTTAGTTGTTGGAAGTGTCGGCTGTTTCTTTGATTGAACACCAAATGAAGTTGTTGACATGGGTTTAGAGGCCATTTTTCTTTAAGCCCTAGACTCATAGCACATGGGACATTGTATCATGAGAGACGCACATGGACTCCCACCAACAGGGGGCATGGTGCATCCAGAACCACCCACCTTGGTTCACTCTGGGATACACAGTACGTTCCTAAGTGGTTTGTAACTGACCACAGAGTTTAATATTTTTTTCCTTCTTGCTGAACTCATAAAGTTGAATCAGTAGATGTGAAATGTAATTTTGATACAATTCCACTCAACTTTTCAAATGGACATTCATATCTGAGTGGTGATGAATAAAGGCATATGTGCTTTTCTGTATTTAGGTACTTTCCGTAATCATGTATTTATGTATTAATACATAATTAATAGTTACGTAGTTAATGTAGTCACATATGCTGGGGCGGTGCATTTGATGGAAAATGAATGAAATGACCCTTTTACGGTAATTGATTTAATAAGCTTCTGAGTGGCAGAAACACATCTAGAATAAAAACTAATGTACTTAAATAAATCACTGGTTTTGTGCTGGCTCTAAATCTACAGGCTATAAATGATAAACTTTTAAAGATCTGTTTTTATAAAAGATTATGTTACTGCAAGTTGGACACAAGCAAGAGTCAAATAAATTTATAAGTGCTATCAGCCTGAAATAATAGAACTAATCAAGTGTTGATAGTTGTTTTTACTGGATACTGGGCTATAGAGTAAACTAAAAGACAATTTTTAACAGGCTATTTTCTTATAGCAAATAAATAATAAATTATGATCAATGAAGGAAGTCCAGCAAAAGTTTCTAGCAAATAAAAATTTAAAAAGAAAATGGAAGGTGTAGTAATAACTACAGAGTGATTTATTTCAAAATAGTGCCATCTTAAAGTGAAATATTATTAAATTACAGATGACTTTAGACAAATTCCTTATGGAAACAGATGGAAAACTCTGGCAAATCTCATGATCTTTATAGAATTCTCTGCTCCCCCAAAGCCATGGGAGACCTAAACGCTCAAGTAACCATTTTCTTCACCAGTTTTAGCAATTCTTGTTTCCTTTTCCCCAACAAACTCTTCCCTCACCCGTATCTTTAAGGAAGAGAACAATACAAATCTCATTAAAATCAAAAAGATATGCCTTAAAATCCAGTCAGAAAAGCTTGTGAGATCCAGCTGACCTATATTGAACAGAAAAACAAAAAAAAACCAAACCAAACAAAATTCTTCCTTTAATCTATAATTTTGGAGCTTTATTCTGGGGAGAGAAAGGAAATGACTATCTGCCGAAACTTTCCCCCCTTTTCCTCCCCTCACTGGGGCCTGCAGTCCCAAGTCAGTCACTAGAGTAAGCCAGGCCCACGGCCCCCCACGGGCAGCCACTGAGGGTGGACAGGCTCCCTCACAGGTCACCATCCCGGCCCGGCCCGCACCGCCAGAGCAAGAGCTGGGTGACCCTGGGGCTGGGCCCGCCTCTGAGGCTAGATGCAGAAAGAGCAGCATTTACTGTAACATTTATGTAAAGATGAAGAAATCAAATGCGTTCCCCCAGGAACAGACCATTTGGGAGTAACCCACTTTGTCAGAGACGTAGACTGAATAGACTGGTGGTTCAAGGATTCTTAGCTTGTCAAAGATGCAACTGGCTACGCCCCATCCTCCCTGAACTCAGTGATCCCCTAGCTTTGCGGTCGTCCCCCACCCCCTCGCCCCCCACAGACCAGTCGGTGACCTGTTGGGAACTGGCGGCAGCACAGCAGGAGGTGGGAGTGGCAGGGAGCTTCGTCTGTGTTTACAGCCACTCCCCATCGCCGCATCGCCGACCAAGCTCCATCTCCTATCAGACCCGCGGCATTAGGTTCTCACAGGAGCACGAACCCTGCTGTAAACTGCGCCTGCAAGGGATCTAGGCTGTGGCGCCTTATGAGAATCCGATGCCCGATGATCTGAGGTGGGGCTGAGGCGGGGATGCCAGCTGGGCAGTGGCTCCAATACAGATTATCATCAGCAGAGAGGCGTGGCTGCACAGAATCCACAGTAAATCAATTGCCTGCACACAGGCACAGGCACCACAGACTCCAGCAGCTTCCGCTCTGCTTCCCCTCCACGTGCACGGGTGGTGCAGTCTCTGTGGTCTTTGCCGCTCCTGAGTCCCCCAGCCCTGGTCCCTGCCCGCTGAGTGTGTGCAGAGGCCTGGTGCGGTGGAGGCTGAAACACGTGCTCCTTGAACTGAAGGACTCATTTCTGACGCGGCAAACGTGAGGTAAGCAGGGCTGCTGCCAGTCTGTCCCTACAGCAGGCTTCCACCCCACGCTGGGGTCTCCCAGAATGTCCAGCAACAGAAGGCACAGGAGTGGGCCTGGGGTGCGCACAGGGGTTGTGCAAACAGATGCCCATGAGGATGCGGTCGAGACCGCCAGACTTTTTTTTCCCTTCTGAACCACGCCAGAATGTGAACTCGGGTCCCCAAAGGGGAGCGAGTGCCAAGCTGTCCACATCCGCTGTGATAACAGTGCCCCATCCACGGCAGCAGAGGTTCTGGGAACAGAAGAGAAAACTCGAGAAGGGAGCTGGCGGGCGACATTCCCCAAACTCCAAAATGGCTCCCTCGAGGGACGGTTGTTGATTCATTTGCTTGCATCCCTTGGTTTCCTACTTTTACACAAACCATAAAAAGGGACAAAAGATACTAAAAGCCATGGTACATTTTTGTCATATTTCTCATCCATTCAGAACTAGGAAGCCTCAGAAATCTTGTGGGAAAGCCACTTCTCAGGAGATTTGCAACCCGATTTCTTAACTGCAGTGGTCTGGAGTTCTTGCCTGCATTTTAGATAAGGTCTTAATTCCTGGTTGCTTGGCTGCTCAGATTTCAAATTCTTCTCAGGTTCTCATCATCATTCCAAGAGACAAGCAAAACATTTCACGTAACACAATGTGTTGGCTTTTAGCGTATCTTTGGGCTGAATGTGTAAGACTTCCATGTCTTTGAAGAAAAACACATATTTCCTAAAAAAAAAAAAAAAAAATTCCCCTCCTCCTCACCCCTTGACTCTCTATTTCTGTCTCTCTTCTCTTCTCTCCTCTCCTTTCATCCCTCCCCCGTCCCGTTTCTCTCTATCTCCCCTCCTCTCCTATCTCTGTTTGTCTCTCTCCTCTGTCTCTCTCCCTTTCTCTCCATCTCCTTCCTTCTTACCGGTCTGTCACTCTCTCTTCTCTCTCCCCTCTTTTCTATCTCCTCTTTCTCTGTCCTTCTCCCTCCCCTACCCCTTCCTTCCCACTCCTCAAACCTGAAGTCCACTCTCACTGCTCCTGCAACCCAGGCTCTGACACTGAACTGTGAAATCGAGTGTGCTCTAAACAAAATGCATGAGGAAACCACAGAAATGAAGACAATTAGGATGAAAAAGATCTAGTGATCAAATATAGCTAATTTGTATCCATAATATTTGGCCATTATACAGTCTGCTTCAATTTGAAAGATATCTTCCAGACCACACTGTTTTTCCATGGGGACTGCCTTTTGCTTTTAATTATTGAACCTTAAGAATTCTTGCCGTAATTGGGGGTTAGCTTATAATTCTTGAAGAAGAAAAAAAATCTAGTCCACAAATCCTCCTGTATTCCATCACTTCCAATAATAAGCTTCTGTGGCCAAATTCACCATCAATTAGCTGTGTTTTCAGAGGGAGTGGGTGAAGTGGGGAGAGGAACTGGAGAAACTAAGCCCACAGCAAGCATGGCCTCAAATAGCTGTGGGGTGAATGGAAACTCCTTGGCAAAGAGCCTTGGCTAAGTAAAAGGTATAAGAAAGGTCTCGAAAATAGAATATGTCGTGAGGAAAAAGGGAACTCTAAATAGCAAGACTTCACCCTCTTTTGAGATTCTGAGCACTCCTATGGTAAATGGTAATTAAGAGTTTGGCAACATTGTCTGTAATTCAAGAGATGTATTCTGAGGCTCTTTCTTGTTATCACTAATCGATCCTTGTGACAGAAGGCAGCGCATGCCCTTGGTTCCACCCAGGTGTGCACGGGTGACCAGGGGACACCTGCAAGTGGTCCTGCATTCTCCAACCTGGTCCTGCAGGGGTGATGACAACAGTAAAGGAGGGGGCTACAGCCTGAGCTCCCCACTTGACACACCATCATCTTACACACTCACCCACACACTCTGTCAACAAACACCATCTGTGAGCCAGCAGCACACTGTGTTAACCATGCCTTTTCTTTTTTATTTTCTATACTCTACTGCTCCCACATCTGAGGCCTTGCCGACCCTGGAGGGACTGCCTCCCTGTCAGTTAGCTAATTCCTAGAGATAGAGAGTAACTCACCTGCAAGCTCACCTTTCACATGCAAACCAACCAATCCAGAGCCCACACCCCCAACCTCCTCCCTTACTGAGCTCCCACACTCTGGGCCACTGTCCACCTGCCCTCATAACCAGGGTGGGGTACCAGACGACTAGGGACAGCCCCTATACTCCAGAGCCTGCTGAAATTAGTCAAACTGGACAGTCCTAACCCTGATTACCCTGCCTCATCTGTTCATTCCCGAAAAAAACCACAGTAACGGCTCTTGCCACAGTCTCCCTCCTGACCCATCCTGGTGCTTCCACATGTGCCTGCCCCCATGACATGGTGTGCGCCTTCTCTTGGGAACTGTGAGTTATAAGTTATCTTTTCAATGGCAATTGTCCCCTGATTTGTTGGCCTCACCAAATCTGAAAAACAATAAAACCCACATTTTAAAACATAGATATTTCCAGCCAGAGACATCAAAGACCCAGGAATTCATTTCTTAGGAGAGGCAAGTTTATTTTCTAGCAAACCAACCATGAAAAACAGTAACAAGAAACAATAGCGTTCCAAATTTTAAAAAATTAAATATTTCACATCTATCAAATTGTTAACTAAATACACACACATGCACACATAGTTGCAAAGGCATGCTCTAGGAAAATGGGCACTGTCATAGATTATTGTGGGAATGTTAGTAAGACAACTTTTCTGGAAGGCTATTTGGCAAAGTATTTAAAGCCTTAAAAATGTGCATACATTTTGACCCAGAAATTCTACTTTGAAGAATATATCCTAGGGGGAAAAAACCCAAAAGGCTTAGTAAAATGATTTTCCTGGAAGTGTTATAATTGAAAACAGTAGAGGAAACATTGACAGCTAAATATCCACTAACAGAGGATTGGTTAAGTAAGTAATGGTACCCACAGAACAAGGGGTCCCATCTGCCATTACAACAAAGGTATGCTAACATAGAAAAATGGTCACAACATAATTTTAAGTAAATATATATATATGTGTATATATATATTACAGAACAGCCTGTATAAACTAATATAATTTAAAAAATTATGTCTAAATACAGAGTATCCCAATTAAAGACATGATTATCACCCTATGTTCTGACAAGTAGAAAAACAAGTATTAGCCAATATCTGCTCTGAATATCTTAAAATCACTAATCCTCACCTCTAGCACCAGAGTATGTGGATAGCAATGTCAGCACCCGAGGATTGCTGAAATGGTACAAAGCATCAGGGACAAACATACAAGAGGACTGGAAATGTATTCGCTGGAATGCAAATAATGGTTATTTTTAGATGATGAAATTACGAGTATTTTAAAATTCTCTTCATTTGTCTTATTTGTATATATAATGTTTCTATAATGAGCACATCTCTTATATTAAGAAAAAATATACTTATAAAATATTTTTCAAACAGCCATTCCTAAGGTATGGAAAGAAGGATCAACTCACCCAAGAGAATACTTGTTCCATTTTTAGGACTATCAGGATTCCTTGAGGTCAAGGACTCCCAACCTGCTTTGCTGAGTGACTATTTTCTAGGCCAAAGAATGGGGTCAGACTTTGATCAACATGCCTGCTTTTTGGAAGTAAGACTGTCCCAAGGCAGGGCAATCCTGTAGTTGCTGAACTAGTCTAGCTTTTAAAACAGCAGAGACCCACAGCTCGGGGCCTAAAGGAACACCAAGCTGAAGTAAAACAAATAAGCAAACATGGTTTCTGCACACTGAAAAGATGGCCCTTCGTTAAACTGTCACTCAGCTCACTCCAACTCAGCTACATTATGGAGGATCTCGTCTAAGCCAGGCAGAGGCTGGGTGCTGACAGCAGAAAATCGAAGGGGCATAGACTCTGTCTGCACAATACTATGGAACGTCTTCTCCGTGGTGAGGCAAGATTACAAAGGCCCTTGGAGGTATGAATGCAGGGAGGCCTAGACAAAACAGACTTGGCATCAAATTCCATTGACTGATTGTGAAAATACTACCCTGAGCCTCAGTTTCTATATCCGCAAAATGGGAGTAATAATAAATACTATCTAGAGACAGTGTGAGAATCACACCTAGGAGGTGGCTAAGTCAGTTCCCAACTCCCCATTTCTGTGAACTCTTCCACACCCCACTGAACGATGGTTAGCCCCTGCTAGAGCCATCCCACGCTGGGCCTCTCATTTGTACCATATAACTTAGAGTTACCATGTCAACCAACACCAGTTCCCAGAGTGCCTAGTAGATGGTGAGTATTAGTATCCAGACAGAGTTCCTGACAGTCTTCATCTGAATTTCCTAACAGCTACTCCTGAAATGCTTTTTATAAAGTAGAATTGCTTGAACTAGCTGGAAAAAAATTGTGTGACATGTTTACCATATATCTTAACCAATTAGATGGGTCTCCACAGCTTAAAAAGAAAATCAGAGATTTGGATAATTAGCAAAATAACTCTGTATCGATCCTTTTCTTGCCCCAACATCAGATCATGCTTATTATTTCCTACCACATTTTTCTTATGCACATTTAAGGAATTTTTAATTGCCTTGCCAACTTGATTCATCTTGTAGCTTTACAGACATTGGCCATTCATTTAGTTACTACCCAGGAGTGGGAAACAACAGATATTTGTTGACTAGCCACAGAGTTCAAGATCCATTTCAAACTCTTGGGACTGGCAGGTGAGGCCTCTTCACTGTGTGTGCTGACACTCAGCCCAGACATAAGGCCAGCTGTATCAGTCCAGGTCCTCAGAGAAACAGGTGCCATGACCAGATGAAATGTGCAAGGACTGCAAAGGAGGAAGGCCTCTAGGAGCGAGGAGAGCCAAGTAAGCCGGGGCGGGCGGGCATTAGACCATGATGAAGTCTGAGCCTGAGTGACGGAGGGAGGGAGTGAGGGTTGGGGGGAGCCTCCTGGACTCCTCTGAAGTCTAAGGATGTTTCTGCAAGGCCATCAGGCAGCCTTGAGCTGACAGTGCCCACCACAGGAGTTCCCTGTCTCCCAGAAAGGGGCCTGCCTCAGTGTTGCTGCTCTTCAGTCACGGCTGGGAGCAGTCTGTGGGAAGCGTGGCCTCAGAGGACAGGTAGAAGCATGGCCAGGGCTCTCAGAGCCACCACACTGCACCGAGGGAAGGTTCTCGCTCTCCAACCATTCACACATTTGCCACTTCCTGTGTCACCAGAGTACCCATGGGTACCACAGGAATTGCGCCATACTTTACCATGGTGCTCAGTACTTTTCAATACACGCCTCTGTTTTCTCCTCAACTAACTTCAGCAAATACTGACCAGCCGCCAGGCCCGGCGCTGGCTGGCCCCAAGGGTGTGACGGCAGTGGCTGCCCTAGGGCAGGTCTGGCCCAGCACCGTGAGGTGCACGAGGCCAGCAGGGAGGGGACACGGACTGAGAAATAGGAGGGAAAAAGAAGCCGATGGAGAAGAAAAAAGCTGATGTCATTGGAGCGGGCAGCAAGATGATAGCAGAGCGTGTCCACAGAAGCCAAGGGGAAGAGGGTGCTGAGGAAAGAGGTCGGCTGGGGACAGGTGCAGAGTAGGCGAGGACCTGGCATCAGCGGCAGGGAAGACACAATTTCCTGGACACCAGCGTTACTCGGAGAGCTTGAATGTCTTTGCTTGAGCGTACATGGGGACAGGACTGGGACTCAGTTCTGGGCTCATTTTAAGGCTCGCTATCTGAGCTTTCCTGCTCCCATCCTTACCCCGCGTCCATCCTTTGCTGCTCTCCCCACAGCAGCTCTGTGGTCTCCGTGGTCCCTCACATCTCTTTCCCTCAGCTTTCCCTCCGTGGAAGAGTTACTATGACAGCCCCATCCCGCTAAATGTCTTTGTTTCCACTTGGGGAGAAAGATGTAGTCACACAACATGGGTCTCTTCACGCCCTGCAAGACCCTCTCTGAGCCTCCACCTGCCACGCACCAAGGTGCAGGAGGAATTCGAGAAGTTAAGCAATATGAGCTGAGGAAGAGGCTTTCTTGGGGAACTTTATGTATCCCAGGGTCGACAAGAGAAGGCACAGACTCCCCTGAACTTTCCAACATCCTACAGAACAATGTGCCAGGCCAGGGAGCAGCGGGGCCTGTGGTACGGATCTGCATTCCAGGGAGGCGTATGAGTCTCCCTCTCTCTCTTCAAAGGGTCAGCAGGCAAAGCAGGCTTGTCAATGAGGGGACAAACAGACTGCCCAGTGCCAGACAGTCTAGGTTCGGGCTGTGGGCTGCTTACAGGATGAAACACCAGTTTTACAGTATCAGCTGCCCTGAACTGTAGGTGCCTGTGGGAAACTGTAGTCTCCCCTGCAACAATAGGAATCCCTGGCCCCAGAGAAAGCAACACCCAGGGAAGCTCCTCCTCCTGCTGAAAAATAGGGAGCCCCTGGTACGAGAGAGCTTATCCACCAGGCAACACAAAGTCAGCCCTGGTGAAAGCACTTTCAGACAACTCTGCTCACTGCACCACAGATCTGTAGCCAAGATAGCTGTGTCATACAAGTGATGGGGGCATTGGAAATCAGTGCACGGCGAATGGATGGAATGGCAAATGTTCAAAACCTGGAAAGAGTGCTTCAGCAAGTGAGATTATGAGGCAAGGATTCAAAAAAGAGAGAGCATTTGATCAGGGCCTGAAGGGGCAGGTCAGGCTTAGACATGTGACCCAGTGGGCAAGGGCATTCCAAACTGAGATGTAACTCTCAACCAAGGTCACGAAGAACAAAGAGGAGGTGGGAATGTGCGTCCTGTCAGAAAACAGGGACTATCAACACCTGAAATACCCCGTGCTTGGATCAGAGGTAACCAAAATTTTGGGAACCTCTTAAGACTTCAGGACAGAATTCAGAAATATCATTTCAACCAGGTAGGTTCTAATACTGGGGATTTGTGCTCAGGGAGTGCTTGTTGGTGTTTGCTCTGCTTGTCTCAGTTTGGTCTTTTGTTCTGTCAGAATCAACAAAATTTTTTTGTTTTATTCCAAGCCTCAAATTTTGCTATTTACTTAGCATAGAAATCCCCACAATGAAATTCTGTCTTCTTCCCAAGTATACTATTCTTTCCAGCTTGGTTCAGATGTTAGAATTCCATATATTTCTTGACATTTCAAGGCAAGCTTCCTGGTTTGGAGCTATCTCAGGATAAAGACCGTCTAGAATAAAACATTTGTTTCTAAATCCTGATGAGGAATGTATAACAAAAGCACTTTTTGCACAAGGGAGAGGACCTGGCACCCAGCTTCCTTTCCCTGCTCCACGGTGTGACCACTGCCTTTGTCATTCAAGCTGTGAGGCAAGTATTTCCAAATGACCCCAAAATGTTTTCCTCTCCTTTATATTGTTTGTCTTGAGGCAGACTGGGTGTTAAAGATAAGCCAGGTTTGGAACCATGGCTGGTACCAAGTGTGACTAATCACTGGCCACTCGTGCAAGGAATCCTTCTTCTCCTGCATATGCCAGAGCACACGCCTCCCCTCACTCTCTGCTTGGGACAGGTCCTGCTTTCCCTTACCCCAGCTGCCTCCAGGAAAATGCCTCCAGGAAATATGAAATTCAGTTAGAGCCATAACACCTCTGCAAGTCCACAGCGTGCCGTTGCATAGCCAGGGGCTGACTGGTGTGTATATCCTTGCTGACTGCTGGTTCCTCGGGCTGACTTGACTTCCCCTCCCACATAAAAACACAGGATTCTACTCTAAGCTCTGCAATGCAAGCACACTGGGACTTATCATAAGTCAATGGATTCTGGGCAACTGTTTCCCTATTCATAAGAAAAAGAGGCTGGCAAATAGGCATGCCATTCTACTCGATTCTATGTCCATAGCAGACATCGTTAATCAGTCATGCCCCTGAGTTCCAATAGGAACTCAGAATCCCTCTCAACCCAGGGTTCCAGGCAGTGGCCACCAACCAACTGCTACTGGCTTTTTAAATAAAAACGATTTACTGTTCTGGGACTGTTTCCTTTCAGCTCTAGCAGTCTGTTACTGCATTAAATGAACGCAACAGCAATATAGCGAATATAGCGCTAAGAACAGTGGGATAGACCAATTGATCCCCATATATATTCATCTTTTGGTAGTTAACATTAGGTGAAAGCTTATGTAACTTTTTAAAGCCAGTACATACCTTCCTTTGAAGTAAAATATCTCTAAATTCAATGAAACCCGATGCTCTTTGGGTAGGACAATAGAATTTCTTTGGTCATGTACTTTGAACCTGTTGCCAGTGAGAACTACCTTTTCAAAAAAAACATAATTTCATAGCTCAGGTGACTGATGTTCAGTTATGTTATCCAAGTCCTTTTTCTTCTTCCCTCTTGTAAATTTTACAAAATTTAGAGCAACCAGATAAGGACAAACAACTAATGGCAGACCTTTCTTCAGTGAAGTGAATTAAGCAGAGCTAGCCACCTACACGAAAGAAGGGAGCACAGAATTTTAGGTGTCAGAAACTATCAAACGTAATATAGGAGCTTTAAGCTTGTAACCAGCTCCATGAACCCTTATGTGCTTTTTTAAAGTTTTTATTTCAGCATATTATGGGGGTACAAATATTTAGATTATATATATTGCTTTTGCCCCACCTGAGTCAGAGCTTCAAGCCTGTCTATTCCCCAGACACTGCACACTGCACCCACTAGGTGTGACTATACCCATGCCCTCCTCCTCCATCCCACCTGCCCCAGACCCAGTGAATGTTACTACTGTATGTGCACATAAGTGTTGATCAGTTAATACCAATTTGATGGTAAGTACATGTGGTGCTTGTTTTTCCACTCTTGGGATACTTTACTTAGTAAAATAAGCTCCAGCTCTACCCAGGATAATACAAGAGGTGCTATGTCACCATTGCTTTTTGTGGCTGAGTAAAACTCCATGGTATACATATACCACATTTTATTAATCCACTCATGTATTGATGGGCACTTGGGTTGTTTCCACATATTTGCAATTGTGAATTGTGTTGCTATAAACATTCTAGTGCAGATGTCTTTGTTATAGAATTTTTTTTTCCTTTGGGTAGATGCCCAGTAATAGGATTGCTGGATCAAATGGTAGTTCTATTTGGCTCTTTGAGGTATCTCCATATTGCTTTCCACAGAGGTTGCTCTAGTTTGCAGTCCCACCAGCAGTGTATGAATGTTCCTATCTCTTCGTATCCATGCAATCATTTATTGTTTTGGGACTTTTTCATAAAGGCCATTCTCACTGGAGATAAGTGATATCTCATTGTGGTTTGGATTTGCATTTACCTGATGATTAGAGATGTTGAGCATTTTTTCATATGTTTGTTGGCCATTAGTCTATCTTCTTTTGAAATGTTTCTGTTCCTGTCCTTTGCCAACTTTTTGATTGGGTTGTTTGATTTTTTCTTGCTGATTTTCCTGGGTTCTATATACATTCTTGTTTTCAGCCCTTTATCAGATGTGTAGCATGCAAACATTTTCTCCCATTCTGTAGGTTGTCTGTTTGTTCTTTTGATAGTTTCCTTGGCTGTACAGAAGCTTTTTAATTTGATCGGGTCCCATTTATTTATTTTTGTTGTTGCTGTGATTGCCTTTGGGGTCGTCTTCATAAATTTTTTGCCTAGGCCAATGTCTACAAGAGTTTTTCCAACATTTTCTTCTAGAATTCTTATAGTTTCATGCCTTAGGTTTAAGTCTGTTATCCATCGTGAATTGATTTTTGTGAGAAGTGAAAGATGCATATCCTGTTTTGGTCGCCTACATGTGGCAATCCAATTTTCCCAGCACCATTTATTGAATAAGGATTCTTTACCCAAGTGTATATAGTTTTCTCTGCTTTGTCAAAGGTTAGATGGCTATATGAGGATGGTTGTATATCTGGGTTCTCAGTTCTGTTCCACTGGTCTATATTTCTGTTCTTGTGCCAGTACTATGCTGTTTTAGTTACTATAGCTTTGTAATGTAGCTTGAAGTCTGGTAAATTGATGTGTCCCAATTTCTTCTTTTTGCTTAAGATTGCTTTTGCTATACAGGGTCTTCTCTGGTTCCATATGAAGCATAGAATTATTTTTTCTAGATCTGTAGAAAATGATGTTGGTATTTTAATTGGGATTGCATTGAATCCGTAGATCACTTTGCTTAGTATAGACATTTTAACAATGTTGATTCTATCAACCTATGAGCGTAGTATGGTTTTCCACCTGTTTATGTCCTCTCCTATTTCCTTCCTCAGTGTTTCATAGTTCCCCCTGTGGAGGTCTTTTACCTCCTTAGTTAAATATATTCCTAGGTATTTTATTTTCTTTGTTGCTATTTTGAAGGGTATTGAGCCTTTCATTTGGTTCTCAATTTGACGGTTATTGGCATATAGGAATGCTACTGATTTCAATGCATTGATTTTATAACCTGAGATTTCCCTGAATTTGTTCAACAATTCCAGTAGTCTCATGGCAGAATCTTTGGGGTTTTCTAGATACAAGATCATATTATCAGCAAAGAGTGATAGTTTGACCTCTTCTACCTCCATTTGGATGCCCTTGATTTCCTTCTCTTGTCTGATTACCCTGGCTAGGACTCTAAGAACTATGTTGAATAGAAGTGTTCTTAGAGGACAACCTTGTCTGGTTCCAGCTATAAGCGGGAGTACTTTCAATTTTTATCTATTCAGTATGATGTTGGCTGTCGGTTTGTCTTATATGGCTTTTATCATTTTGAGGTAAGTCCCATGAATGCCTACTTTGTTAAGCATTCTTAACATAAAAGGGTGCTGAAATGTGTCAAATGCTTTTTCTGTGTCTATTAAGAGAATCATATGGTCTTTGTTTTTGCTTCTATTTACGTGATGAATTACATTTATAGATTTGTGTATGTTGAACCATCCTTGCATCTCTGGGATGAAGCCCACTTGGTTGTGATGGATTATTTTTTTCATGAGCACCTGAATTCGGTTTGCTAGGATTTTTTTTGAGAATTTTTGCATCTATATTCATAAGGATATTGATCAGTAGTTTTCTTCTTTTGTTGCACCCTTTCCTGGTTTTGTTATCAGGGTGATGTTGGCTTCATAAAATGTGTTGGGGGGGATTCTTTCCTTCTTGATGTTGTGGAATAATTTCCGTAGGGTAGGCACCATTCTTCTTTGTAGGTCTGGTAAAATTTGGGTGTGAAACCATTGGTCTGAAACTTTTCTTTTTAGGAAGGTTTTTTATCACTGTTTCAATTTCAGTATTTGATATTGGTCTGTTCAGGAAATCTATTTCTTCCTGGTTGAGCCTAAAGAGGCTGTGTCTTCCTGAGAATTTGTCCATATCCTCCACATTTTCAAGTTCATGTGCATAGAGATTTTTAAGTATTCATAGATGATATTTTGTATTTCTGTGGTATCAGTTGTACTTTCTCCTTTTTCATTTCTGATTGAGCTTATTAGAGTCCTTCTTTTCTGCTTCTGGTTAATCTAGCAAGAGGTATATCACCTTTGTTTATTTTTTCAAAGAACTGCTTTTTTTGTTTTATTAATCTTCTGTATAGCTTTTTTGTTATCGATTTCATTTAGTTTTTCTCTGATCTTTGTTATTTCTTTTCTTCTGCTGGGTTTGGGGTTAGTTTGCTCATCCTTTTTTAGTTCTTTGATACAATTCATTAGATTTTTTATTTGGGATTTTTCTGTCTTTTGGATGTAGGCATTTATGGATATAAATTTTCCTCTCAGGACTGCTTTAGCTGTGTCCCACAGATTTTGATAGCTTGTGTCTCCTTTATCATTTAATTCAAAGAATCTTTTGATTTCTATCTTAATTTCCTCCTTAA